>PVLA01006946.1:0-112500 GCA_004027455.1 Hydrochoerus hydrochaeris
CCATGAGCTCTTTCATTTCTCTCACATTATTCACAGAAGGCAAAACCCCACAATCAGTCCTCACAAAGGGGTTATCTAGAGGGCCTCCAGCAACCCCCCTGGAGTCTCCACCCTCGACTCCATATTGAGCATTACATAAAAACATACACATATGAACTACACAAATTACAATTATCAGTACAAAACATTTCAAGATCCCTGCGCCCAATTCCCACATGCGGTGTCCTTTTCCTGGAGAAGTGATTTTCACAAGGCGTGGATGGACTAGGACGCGGCATGGACAGAAAAGGGCGCCGCAACTGGGGAGCAAGTCCATGATGGACCCACGGGCCTGGCCGTGATATGGAGCCCAGACTCCAAGGTGGCGATTGCTCAGAGCCTGTGGCAGGTTAAGATGGGTCCCAGGAGGGTACTGTGGTTGTGCCTGCTGTGAGAGGAGGGCTGAGGGCATCCAGGCCCAGTCTCGTAAGCAGAGGGTGAGACGATTATGCGAAGTTTGAAAGACCCAGGGACCAGCCATGTTCTGGTTGTGTGTAGTTTGTACAAAGTCCTTATAAACGAAACAAAGCAAAGCAAGACACCAAAGCGAGGCATAAGCAGTAACAATCGTATATAGAGTAGACAGAATTTTGGATTCAGAAATCCTGTGTGCAAGTGTTGGTACCAAGCTGCATGCGTTGGGTGACATTGAGTTTGGTCATGTGACTTCTTTGAACCTCAGCTTTCTCATCTGTAGAATGGAAATAAGAATTCCTCAATTTTTTCTGTCTTAGAGGAGCATTTTTTGTTGTTCTATGAAACAATAGATTGCTGGTTGCTAATGTGTTTTGTAAAAAAATGGACTTGCTAATGAAAGAAGCCTGGGGAAATCAGGGTTGTACGAAGTTGGAGAAGAATGATTCTATATCCACCATGCTTTGGTTTCTTAGAGACTATAGCAAGCATGCTCTTTCAATTTCCATAAGGGCATTTTGCATGTGACATTTTTCTTCTTTTTCTTTTTTTCCTTTTTGTCTTTTTACTGCGTTCTCTCCTGATTTTCCCGCTTCATTTATTACCCTCTCTCCAAAGAGCATTTCTGGCCTGCAGTTTGGGAAAGGCAGCCTCGGTTTAATAAAAGAACAGACTCACTAGACATGTGCTGAGCACCTGCAAGCTTTCTTTCTGTTTCAAGCCGCGTCTTGTTTATAACACTGGCACTGCGGAAGCAAATGCAGCCCGCCTGTTTCTAACGGAGGTTTAAAGCAAGCTGGCAGATAGTGCTGGGTGAAGTAAAAAGCTAAGTCTGTAATGAAAAGACATATGCAGAACAGCGTTATTATGGGCCTTGAGACCCAGCACACCGTCTAGAGAGCTGACTGCTAGCAGAGAACAACTCCTTGCAGGGTGGCAGAGCCATGTGGATGGGTCAGGCAAATGCAGCCAGATTCCTTGAGGTCTGCTGCAGTGTGTGAGCCTGAAACTAAAGGCTTTTTGTGACTTTAAAAAGCTGAGGAGAAGACTCTGAGGGAAATACTGAATTGCAGTATTTTTAACAATTATGCAAAATACGTAACTGTATTAGGCCGTCTTATCCTCAGTAACAAGGGTATTGGTTTGACAGAGGAGTGGTGATAGAGCTCTGTCCCCTGTCCCTTGATCTCTGTGCTTTGGTGCTTTGCTGTCTGTCCGCTTTCCTCCACATCAGTGATCTTCCTGGAGCCCAAACTCTGCTGGTCCTCTGCCTACAAACCCTCGTGGCTGTCTTCTGCCCTCTTGATGACGTTTACACTTGGAGGAATGGCATGGAGAGCCCTTCCTGGCTCATATTCAGCCCCATCTTTCATTTCTGCTTCTCCAAAGCAGATCCTTTATCCGGCCCGAACCATGGTTGTCGCCTGTGTGTGCTCTTGCACTTGAAGAATGCTGTTCTCTTTCCGGAATGCCCTTCTCTCCTCACCTCATTCCTCTCCCAGTGAGGTCACAGCCTCAGCTGTCCCTCAGCTGTCCTCTCCTCATCTAGGCACTGGCATGCACATCACTCCCTCCAGGACACTTCCTCTCATTTCCCAGCAGCAGCCTTTAGGCCCAATAAATATCTCTTAAAAGGAAAATGAAGCGCAGAGAGGGCCAGTGGAGAACCAGTCACACGAATGATGTCTCCTCCTCCAGCTCAGGGACCTGACTCCCACCAGCCACTGCCAGTCTCTCTGGAGGTGGCTTCACTCTCCCCATCCTGCACCTCCTCCGCCCTATTGGCTCAGCACCCAAAGTCTCAGGTGTCTCGTGGAGGACAGCTCCCGCTCCTTCCCTCCTGCCATCCCTTCTGGACATTTGGTCTCTGTGTCTGACACGTTTTGGAGGAGGTGAGAAAGGGACATCACTGAGCATCCAGCCAGACTTTTCCAAGTGTTGTGGGGTCACTGGTGACAAACACCATGCCTGGGTGAACTGCAACAGAACTCCATTGTCTTTTGTTTTGGAGGCTGGAAGCCCGAGACCAAAGGGTCAGCCCGAGACCAAAGGGTCAGCAGAGCTGTCATGTAGCTCAGTGTTCCTGGTGCTGGATGTGATACCTCATGCCCACAGCTTAGGGAGGAGAGCTTCAATTTGGCTCAGAGTTCAGGAGACACAGTCCATACTCCACTGACTGTGAAGCACAAAGCCCATGCAGGAAGGCCTTTCTGGAGGAGAAGATCTGGCTTTGGCTGCCAGGAAGCAAGAAGGCTGAACCGTGTATGGGTTAGGGCTCTCTAGAGGACTGTGTATATATATATTCCACTGCACACGGGAGAGTGGAGGGCCCAGGAGCTGCTCAGCCCAGGAAGCTGGAAGCTGCAGAACAACAGGAAGCAAGGATGCAGCACAGCCTGAGGCAGAAGGAGGCTTCCTGGAGTCCTCCAAGGAAGGCTGAAGAGGCTGGAGTCTGATGTCCACATGCAGCAAAAGAAACCCCCACTCCAGCACCATGGAGCCTCTCAACGGCAGCCCTGCCTCCTCCTCCTTCGCCTCTCATTCCAGCCAGCCTGCAAGCCCACAGTTAGGGTGGGTCTTAGCCCTTCCATTTGCCAATTTGCTGGCCTGCACATCAGTCATCTGTGCCAAACACACAGACACACAGAGCATGCTTCACTCATCAGCTGGGTGTCTCCTCCTCCAGTCAAGGTGACAGTGGTCACAAGTAGGAAGGGAAGATGGACAAGCAGGCCCTGCAGGTGTCATGTCACACTTGAGACAGCTGAGGCTGTGACCAGGAGCTTCCGGTCTGCACAGAAAGGACTCCTTTGAAGGCCTGGCCCTGTCTGCCAGCCTGGCTGCTGGCATTTGCAATGAGCTTTGTGTAGGAGGGAGGAGTGAGGTATCCCAGGGCTCCTGCAGGGCAGGCTCGGGGGCTCAGCATTTCATGTGGAGCAGGGAGGCTCTTTAAATTTCTGTGCTCCATGCACATTTGGGCCACGCTCACAGGGCAGGTCACTTCCTGGTCGCTGACTGTTGGATTCACCGGGTGCCCAGAGTTCTCCCCTGCTAAGTTGATGACTGCGCCCGGTGGCGGCCTGACTGGGATGCTGTGGAAACACACAGGCTCTGTCCCTGGCTTTCGAGGCTGGGCTGCAGGAGCAATGGACCCTGCTTGCTGTCCCCACAGCCACTGTCAGGGCAGCTGGTAAGGATGGTGCTCTGAGGGCTCCAGGAGTGGCCTTCAGGAGGGAGCAGCAGGCCTAAGGACAGGTCTGCTTCAGTGAGCAGTGTCTGCAGTATCAGCTTATTTCCTTGCTGTTTAATGGGGCCATCACTCACCCATTCCGATACAAGACAGAGACTTGAAAACAATCAGTCACACCACCTTTGCTCAGGATGGGAGTGGGTGCCCCAGGGGGTCCAGGGTGAGCCTGTGTGTTCTAGAGGCAATGGGATGGACAAACCATGCCGTTTGCAGCTGCTCTCAGAGCCTTGGGTCGAAGGGGGACTTTTTGCTCACCATAACCCCGGTGCTGCCTTGGGGTTCCGAACCCCTTTCACCCGTGAGTTCTGCCTTCTTTCCCTATCCCAACAGCCTCTCCAGGGACTGTGCAGTAAGATAGAAAAACATGTGGACAGCTAAAAAGGAGACTAGAGAAGTTGCAACATTAAAACTGTACTTTTAAAATGACTGCTGTTCAGGGTTTAAAAGTTTTTCAGGTTTTTTTCCCCTTCCAGGAAAAACTTCCTAAGGATCTTAAAGACAGTGAACCTGGGTCTTTGCCTCATACATTTCACTCACATCTGTGAGCCCCCAAATTCTTATAAATATACAAGGTTTCCCCTTGTCTGGGGACCCCAACTCTATTTCTTGGAGTGTATACTTTTACATTCTGCCTAGTAAATCCCTTTATGCCTCTTACTAGTAAATCTTAAAAATGTTTTCTGTGATGGAAGTCAGTAAACCTGCCTGTGGTTAGGGTGAGTCCGGGTTCCTCATCTCCACCTTGGGGGTTTTCTTTGACCCTGTCCAGTGCCTGCTTCACGGTCCTTGTCTGTAGCAGCTCTTATGTTGCTGAGACGCAGTGACTTAAAGGTGAGCATTAGTGTGGCTCACGGTTTCGGAAGATTCAGTCCATGGTCGGCTGCTTCCAAGGCAGGAGCCTCATGGTGGAAGAGTGTGGAGGAGCAGGGCTGCTGAGTACATGTGGCTGGGAAGTGGGGTGGAGGGACAGCACCAGAGAGGAAGGAGCGGGGGCTGTGTCCTGCAGGGCTTCCCAGACTTTCTGGCACTATGAGCTGGTTTTATGGGTGACAGTATTTTTACAGGGTGCTGGGGGTGGTGGGGTGGTTTGAGATTGATTCAAAGGAACACACAACCTAGATCAACCAGTCTTCCAGGTGTTTCTCAGTCCAGTGGCATTGGTGTGTCAGGCTTTATAGTCACACCGTCTGAGTGGCACTTTTGTCTTACTTGGATTCTAGTGATGAGTTCCAGAGCCTCAGAAGATAGAAAGTCCAGATTCTTTGGTAAAAATGTACAGTCTGTCTGGGTTGTAGGCTGAATCACTCAGGACTTGGTGAAAAGAATTCAGGAGGATAGCTCATTGTATTCCTTCTCAGTTACAGGAAACTGCAGGGATTTTCAGGTGGATGGCCCTGGGAGGAATTTCCTGTTTTAGTGGCTAATAGTCCACAGAAATTTTTTGCTGTGAAGCACATAGGACAGTGAAGGCCAGCGTGGCAGGCCCCAGGTAGACCACTGTCTGTCCGGCGGTGCATCACCACAGTCACAAGTGAGCACCGATTTTATGTGATGGATGCGCTCATCTCCCAAACAGGTGGCCAGCCGAGATTATTCTGTGAATTACAGTAATTTTGGTAATTAGGACAAAATACTCTGAATTTTTTCTTGGCAAAACCTCTAAATGGCTGAACCCTCTGAACAAGGAGTATCTTCCTCTCGTGTGCGCATCACCCAGAGAGTGATTAATTAGGCCCGATTAATTAACCCAGTCACCCTCGAAGTGGTTACTGGGACAGCTCACTGATGGGGCTGCTGCAGCAGCAGAGCCGTTCTCTTCCTCTTCCCCATCAGAGCTGAGCATCGCCTGTGGCAGGGTATGTGGCACCCTGGTTTCATGCTCTGCCAGGTGTCGGTGCACAGTGGGATCCACACCAGCCCTGCCTGAGAGACCAGGTCCCTGGGACCTTCCCACCCCCAGCCGGTCCCATCTGTGGGACCCGGGGCGGAGATCAGTGTCAGCTGCAGAGGGCTCTGTGTGACTGTGGGTCTTTACTCTCCTCTCACCTCTTTTCCTAATCACACTCTTATTCAAACTGCAGGGGTCATCTTGTGACAGGCTTATATGAAGGGTGATAGAAAACTACAGTGAACATTTAAATTAAAAAAATTTCATTATAGCTAAAACATATCACCATTAACCCCCCACCAAAACCTCCCCCTCATTTCACACACACTCATCCCATCATTCTCCCTGCTTTCTGAAGCAATTCTGCGAGTCCTCTTTCCTGAGTGTCTTTAGTTGGCTGTCTTGATGTCCTACTTTGATTCAGAACAGTTACCTTCTGTGGTCACTTTGGCTTGAAGAGCCAGAGCTACATGCTGTCACATCCAGTGAAGAAGGTGGGTGAGGACACAGGGTCAGGTTTTCACGAGCCTGTCTTTCCACTGGATGGCGCTTGGCAGCAGCATTCACCATGATTTTGATCACACTCAGAAAGGACTTCCAGAACTGCTTCAGAAAGGGACCGGAATAGTGGGGCAGGGCGCTGAAGCAGGCAGGAGGATTTTGGTGAGGATTCATACCAACGTGTCTTTTGTTGTAATGTACACACACACACATACACACACATCATGTTTTTTATTACCATCACTTCTCATGTTTGTTGCCTGTTTTCAGTGGCCTTGGGAAACTGTGACTGTCCCAGAGAAGACTCGGCTTTTCCATGAGCCTCCTTGTGGCTTCATCCCTGGGACAGCAGGGCGCTTTGAGAACCTGCTGGATGGGTTGGTTGCTGCTGACTACAGGGCCTCGAGTGTGCTCAGCGCCTGGCTGCCTGTGAGCCACACCCTCCGACTCTCTGAACACCAGGCGGGGACACGCTGAGGCCGTCGGGAGACCTGGCCCTGCTGTCCAGGACCAGTGCCCTGCCTGCCATTAGCTGGAGCTCTGTGTCCTGCCCGTGGTGACAGATAGAAAGCGTACACCTGTTCCTGTGAGAAAGAGATGTGAATCTGAATTATTTGTATGCCAGAGAAAGCTGCCGGGCTTGGTTTCTGTTTCCAGGTTTCTCAGGATGAACCGAAGTTAATGGATGTGAATCTTACAGTGACGTTGCATTTAAATCTAGTCATCAAGCTCTGATGTTTTAAGTTGATTTGCACATTTTCAATAGAACGTTATTAGGAAAGGCAGGAGGTGGAACTGAGCTTATTTCCTTTGAGGCCCTTCTTTGGATTTGGGGTAGACCCACATTGTCACAGGGGCTACAGCAGCCCCCAAGTGTGAAGCACACAGCGATTTTACCCAGGTTCTCTGGTGATCATCTTGTCTTTTCCTGACCAAGGCAGTCACGCACTCCTGTGTGCGTGTGCGTGTGTGTGCGGGTGCTGTTGTGGGCGGCTGGTGTGCAGAGGGCCACAGATGCCCTGGCCAGAGCCTTCTCGTCTACCTGACTCTGACTTGCAGTTCTCATTGCCCGAGAATCCCTCACCATGCGGAGCGAGTGCAGGGGTCTGACAGGAACTTTGTACACGTGGAAGCTCGTGGCGCTGCATCCCAGAGTGCCACACTACGGGTGGTAGGGAGAAGTTTTCTTAAAAAGTCTTTTAATAAAATGGTATTCATGAAGTGATTCCTCCAGGTTATTCAGCTAAGATACCTGGCCAAAAATTCATATAATTCTAATTTCTGCTGGTTTTGAGGTTCTTGATACTTATTTTAACTCACTGTAAGGCCACTCACTGTAAAGTAGATTCTACTGTTCCCATTTTATCATGTGAGTAAAAGGCTGGCACATGTTAGGGAAACTCCCAGCAAATGATCTCTGAAAAGTTTCTCGTCAGAGCCCAGCTCAGAGCGCACCCCCTGACCCCAGCCCTCGCTGCTGCAGAGCTGCCCCAAGGGTCTCAGCTGGAAAGAGAATTCCTGACTTCATGTTGCAGGACAGAAGCAGAGGGTGAAAATGTGGGTGTCCCAGGGCCAGTCTGCACAAAACTTCACACATTTAACCACCTGACTGCACCTGAGCTCAGCACTATACCGTAAGTGACAGTTCAAGCTGGGAGTGCCCGTAATCCCACCACTCTTGAGATGCTGAGGCAGGAGGGCTGCGGGTGGGAGCCCAGCTGGAGCAGCTTAGTAGCTCAACGATGCTCTATCTCAAAATTAAAAACGTTTCAGACCAAGTTTGGGGCTGCAGCTCAGTGTAAACGTGTTGTATTTAGTACGCCCTTGTTACCTGACTTGACTGCAGCCCTGCTGAGCAGCAGGGGAACTGTGATGACAGAGGGGACCCAGGCTACAAGCAGGGAGGGGCGTTCACTCCCTGGAAGTTTCATGTCCACGGGGGTTCTGGCCGCTGTTCCTCCCGGCGAGTCCTCCCCATCTTCTTCTGGAAGGTTGGAGGGCTCTGTGCATCCTTGGGGCTCCCTGCAGGGGTTCTTGATGAGACCAGGAGCTTGGGTCTGGCTGGCTGGGAGATTTCTCTAGAGACCTATCCTCAGACATATCTTTGTGAATTTCAGCTGACGGCAATCTTAAACATGGGCTGTGAACTTCAATAGACCTCAAACTGAAAATGAAAATGAAAAAGCATGCAGAGTATTAGAAAGCAGAAATAAAGGAGCCGAGAGTCCCAAAGGCAAGAATATAACCCAGCAAGGCTTTCTCCCTTGGAAGCTGCCCAGACGGCCTCTCGGGGGTGCAGTGGCCCTCATGTCTTCAAACTTACAGTGATGGCTTCAATTAAAAAAATTATCAGTGGCATAGACACATCGCCACGAATCCCCCTCAGAGTCCTCCCCCTCATTCACACACACTGGTCCCATCGGCCTCGCTACTTCCTGCGGCAGCTCTGGAGTCCTCTTTTGTGAGTGTCTTTTGGTGCCCTGCTCTGACTGCCTTGATGTCCTGAGTAGCTCTAGAACATTCCCCTTGCATGGTTATTTTAACTTTGGAGGAGAAATTTCTAGGTGCCAGATCCAGTGAAGACAGTGGATGGGGACACACTGTCATCTTTTTTTTTTTTTTAATTTTATTTAAAGAAAAAAAAACAGAAAAAAGGGTAGAAACAATACAGAATTAAAAAAACAGTAAGAAATCACTAGTTGATAAATTACATATTGTCTTCTTAGACATAGTTGTTCAAGTTGCAAAATTAAAGCACACAAAGAGGACATTCAAACAGTGAGGCTGCAAACAGTTCTGTTCAATGATCCAACAATAACTTAGCAACATGGTTATCAATCCTACACACTTAAACATACATGCAGTTATATCCTTTAGAACACTTTCTTTTCCTCCTTTTGCTTTTTAAGTCCATTATCTGTTTAGTTATATCCTGTTTCAGGTTGCTCAATACCTTACTGATTTGTTTTGTTGTTATTTACTTTTTAATCACCTTTTATAATTCTGTTGCTTTGTTTTTGAGTTTCTCCTCATCCGTGTCCCATGGATTAGCTTTGGTGGAGTTGGGAGTTTTTGGAGGTATTTCATTACTTTATTTTTTTAAAAATTTTTTAAAAAAAATTATTTTGAAGGTAGTAAAATACAACAGAACAAGATAGAACAAAGCCAATTGACACAGTGCAGTGAAATTGGTACAGAACTTCATAGAAGGTTACCGGGATAACAGTAATAGGTACCATAGTATATCTTATCTTCACAATAGTTGTTCTTTCAATCAGGTATAGCAAAATCAAAGGAAATAAAGAACATTATAGAATTTATCAAAACAGAATATTGAATAGAGCAGTACAATTAATCAGAACAAAGCAAAACAATGATAACAATATTTGCCTTCAAAGAGATGGTAGAAGGAAATCCCCCCTATTTGCTACACTGCATATGGTCAACCTCCCAAGAGCTGCTCAGACCTCTGTCCTCCATTTACTAATGGGAGGGGTAAGGGGTAAGGGGGATGGGATGCGGTATTTGATTCTCAGCCCATGTGCAGGTAGGCTCACAGGCGCTTACTAGGGTGGCGAGCTGGTTGCTTGGTTTCCTGGCACCCTAAGTTCCACATGGTGCAGATCTCAGGAGACGCTGATCTGTCAGCTTTTTATTTGGCAGGAATTGGAGCTGGTTGCTTGGTTTCCCGGCACCCTAAGTTCCACATGGTGCAGATCTCAGGAGACGCTGATCTGTCAGCTTTTTATTTGGCAGGAATTGGAGCTGGTTGCTTGGTTTTCCAGCACCCTAAGTTCCACATGGTGCAGATCTCAGGAGACGCTGATCTGTCAGCTTTTTATTTGACAGGAATTGTGGTACATGGCTTGAATCGGTTCAGGACATCACGGCAGCCAGGCAGAGACACTCAGGAAAGAGGACTCGCAGAACTGCTTCAGAAAGTGGCCAGCCCCATTGGGGCAGGCTGGGGCGTGGCCAGCCACGTGTGACCATTTCCTGTCAGCCAGAAGCCCCAGGTCACATGCGTAGCACAGCCTCCCAGCACCCCGGGCCCACCAGAAAGTGCTGTCTTCAGCCTTCTGGCAGAAACTAAGCAGACATTTGATAGAATGGCCTAGCTCTGACCTCAGCCGGAAGAACCAGAGACTCCTTCATTAACCCCTAGGCCGCTGTGAGCTCTTTTAATGGCCCACAGCCACTCCATAGTATGCTGCTTCAATACCCTTAGTAAATGTAAAACCTTTTTCCTGTGCCTTGCCCGGTTCTTTGTTCAGGACACCAAGGATCTGGAAAGAGTGCAGTGAGCCTCAGAATCTGGTAACACTGTGAGACAAATGTGACCCAACTGAGGGCCAGGATTTTGGGGTTCATGGCAACGTGTCTTTTCCTGTAATGCATTCTTATGCTGCAGACACACACCGTATGTTTTGCTCTCACTGCATCCTTGCAGGCGCCTCATGCTGCATCGGCAGGTGTGAATCTGGAGTTGGGAGAGGCCAACCCACTGCCGGAGCTAAGCCTCACCAGCACCGATGGCTCCCAGCACCAAATCAAAGATGTATTGTTTAGCCACAAGATGCCAGTCTGATTCCCAGCATTTCCCCAGGGCCAGGGAGACCTAAGTGGTCATTTGCTGGGTGAGGTTTGGGGGAACTCCTAACAGTTCACTAGTTCAGTGCAGAGCAAAGCAAATGGCATAAGAAAAAGCCTGATTATTATTTTTTTTCTGGCTTTCTATGCTACCAGGGGTATTTTTACAAGGCCACCTTCTGAGCTGGAAATTGACATCTGAATATACTCACAGAATGTTTGCCACAGAATAAAGCCAAGAAGCCCAGTGGAGGTGGGAGCTGGCCACTTTATGGTGAGCCTTTCCGGGTTGACCCAGGTGCCCACAGTCCCTGTCAAAGTCAGTGTCTCCCACTTCAATCAGTCCTCCATAAGAGGCCAGAAGGAGATGAATACATGCAGGGTCAAATCACGGCTTAAAATCCTCTGCTATGGCCAGGGAGATAGCTCAGCAACACAAGCACCTGCCTGGCAAGTGCAAAGGCATGAGTTTGATCCCTAGTGTATATATATATATATATATATATATATATATATATATATATTCTCCACTATCTTGGGAGCAAGTCCCATAGGATGGTGGAAAGTTTCCCTGACCCAACCCCTGAATCTGCCAACCCAACCCCAGCTCTGCCTGTTGTCACCTGTCCTGTTTCTCAGGCTCACCGGCCAGTACCTGGTGACAAGTTCCTTCTCTCCCACCCTCCCTGCAGAATTCGTCATCTTCTGATGTCCCTGCAATGTCATCTCTTTGTGAGGTGCTTTCCTACCTGCCTCCCCCCTTAATTGGAATTATTTATGTAGCATTCTATATCCTTCACTGGATTACCTAAAATACATCTTAATGCTTCGTTCACCACTTAGAATTTAGTGGACAATAATCAATTTTTTTTTTTAACTAATGGAGGCCGGGTTGAAGGGGTTTGATGAAGCTGAATTCTGGCCTGACCATGGTTGTCCCAGTTCTGACCTCTGAAGCCAATTAATTGCTGAAGGCCGGTTCAGCTGCAAGCATCAAAGATATCTCCCAAGGCTTTTTATTCTTCAGTCTGTGATGCAGTACAGTAAAGTAGTTGAGATATTACTGGGTTCTTATGAACCCAGTTTGTTTGTCAGAAACAAAACTCCAACTTAGCTTAAAACTCTTAATTGGCTTTATTTGGTCTTAGGATCTGGCATCTTTTCATTCGACAAAATAAACTAAATGTTCCAGGAGGTTGGTCTCATAGATCCAAAACCAAACCAAACCAAAACAACAAGGCTGAAGGTAGCAAAAACAAAATATGAAGAGCAGATTGGTCATTTCAGGATGACTTTCTTTGTAAAGCCAGTATAGGGAGACAGGGTACTGTGTGTGTGTGTGTGTGTGTGTGTGTGTGTGTGTTAAAGCAGGGAAACTGGGGAACTTTATCACCATGCCAACCAACTGAAGCCAGCCTGTTTGGGAAATCTGGCTCTTATCGCCTTAGTCCTGATTTCTGGGAAGGTCAGATAAACAGCTTAGTTTCAGGTTGGTGGTGTGGAACTTCAGCATGAGTGATTCCATTTTGATTTTTTAGCCTAATCTGCTGAAACCTAGTATGGGAGCTTAGTTTAAAACAGTGGCCTCGGGCGGTTGTTATCTAATGGCATCCTGCTTCTGTGACTTTCTTAGGTACCTGAAACAATCTCCCCATCAGAGGGAACTCATTCTCCTGAAACGCTCCCGCTACCAGACTGGACCTCTGGGAGGGAATCCTGTCTGAGGTGAGTGAGGGTTGGAGACTTCACCTTCGTGTGATGTCAGTCTGAGGATTGAGAACCGAAGCCCCCGCCTGTGACAGCGCAGCTTACTCACATATAGCCAGAGAGCATTGCCTGCAAAGGGAAGGCCGCAGAGCAGTCGCTCATTTAGTTGGAAATTCCTGAACAGCAGCTGCTCATATCTGGGTGCACAGTTGCCCTCTCAGGCACTCCCCACACAGCGGTCACCAGGCAGCAGTTTACTCAGCGAGGCAGGCGTAACAGGCTCACCCTCCTGTGTTCCCTGAGCCTGGTGCTCATTTCCAATCAGTTCCCCACCTTGAGAGAAGGACCCCACAGACCACAGAGCAGTCAGCTTCCTCATCCACCTCTTTCTTCCGAGCTCCTCTGAGGCAGTGCTGGCCAGGATTCTGCCTGCTGCAGCAGGGTTTGCAAACTTAATGACTCGTTCTGCTGGTTTCGGATGAAGCCAGTGTCATGAAGAATGCAAGATTTTCTGCTGGACACACAGGGTCTGAAGCTCTGGCTTCTGCCGTGATTCCTGTGACCTCAGGCAATGCTCTGGTGCTCTCAGTTGGGTCAGGAGTTACAAGAGAGGTATGAATAAACCACCTTGCCTGACTCTGTGTTGACCACTCTTGTTTTTTCTGGAAAGTAAAAGTGAGAGTGATGGCCAGGACTTTGGAGAAAAAGCTGGCCTGTCAGCTGTTACTGGTTTCATGATTCACTGGAAGGATCCTCAGATTTTTGACACTTTTGGGGAATGAGACAGCTCATTTAAATGATGTTTTGAAATAAAAGAGGGGAGCTGTGGCTGGGGACCGTGTGGGAAGCTTTGTTTCCAGTGCACCTCCACAAAGCCTCAGGTCATAGGGCCGAGTTCCAGTGCATGGATCAGTGCAGTTACGGTAGGAACAGGTTCCTGCTAAGAGATGAGGGCAGCTCCTTTAGTCACGTGATATCTCCTGCCACGCCACAGGGACCCTTGGTCACTCTTTATAAATTACTCAGCAGGTGTGTTCTCTAAAAACCGCTCAAAACGGACTAAGGCCTTTGCTGTACTGCAGAGATCTTTACCACTATTACTCAGTTAAAAGAACTTGCTAAATTCTTCCATATCAGTCTTTCCAACAATAGAATTATCTGCCTTCCAAAGCTGAAGACAGAGACTCTTTTCCAGAAGTATGGGGACATAGAATGTTGAGTAAAGCCAAGGAGATGTGGCTTGTGTTAAAGGAGACAACAGAATATTTGTAGCATTACCTAAAATGATGAAATGGTGATAATTCCTACAGAGGGATTGGTGAAGAACATTCATTATACCCTGAATTCACACAGGCTATTCAGATTTTTATAGAAATCGTATTAGTCAGCTTGTCTGTCACTGGGACACAATCCCCTACATCCAAATTTAAATCGAATTTAAATTTAAAGAGAGGTGTAATTTGGCTGGTGGTTTTGGGTAATTCAGTCCACGGTCAGCTGGTTCGAAGGCAGAACAGGACGGTGGACAAGTGTGGTGGTCAGGGAGCAGAGACGAGAGGAGCTAGGGAGGGGAATGTGTAACCCTTCCAGGTCACAGCTGGGGGAAGCACTGCTTCTAGCCAGATCCTACCTCCTCAGCACATTTAGCTCTTTAGCTCTGCGCTTTTCAGGGCATGAATCCACGAATGAGTCAGCACCCACCCCCAAGATCCGTTACCTTCCAAAAACCCCACCTCTGAATATGTGAGATTTTTGGGGGCACATTTTACATCTAAACTATGGCAAAAATGAATTGCAAGGTTAAACAATATTAACAGCGGCTCCCTCTGGTGCTGATTAAAATTTCTTCTTTGTGCTTTTCAATATTTTGCACATTTTCCACAATAAGAACCTATGACTTTTCTAATAAGAAATCAGTCAAGATGTTGAAATGGAAAGTTCTCAGCCTGCAAACTGAGAGACCTGAGAGAGGCTGGTTCCCCACCCACGCGCCCTGAGGCCCGGAGAGCAGAGACCCAAGGGTTAGGACGTCTCAGCCCTGGCGCAGGAGGCACCGAGCATTCTCAGCGTCGAGGCTGCTCCCAACTCATGCAAGGATGAGCAGAAGATACAGGGAGTTTAAAAAAGTAAAAACTATTACAGGGAAAGCTGCCTTGCCAGGGACAAGGGCGTCAGTGTGTGTGAAGCAGAGTGCAGTATCCTTAGTATTTTTTTTGGGGGGGGGTACTAATGGCAATGTGTCTTTTACTGTAATGTGTGTTTTAATTTACACATTTATCCTATTTTATGATCAACACTGGATCAAAACTTTATGGCAAATTCTGTCACGTTAAAACGTGACGGTCTACCCTTGCCCACCTTTTGCAATCGATCTAGCACTGTGTGATGTCTGGCTTTCCCCCAAAGCCAAAATGAACATAAAAGATCAATTGTCTTGTCTTTTTGCAACAGGGCTTCACTAGACCTCAGACTCACGACATTGTCCTACCTCAGCCTTCTGAGTGCTGGTATTACAGACGTGTGTCCCCATGCCTGGCCTTAAAGGTCAATATTTGAATCAATTCAGAGTACCAAGGCAGCCAGCACAGTGCAATGAAAGATACTCAGGAAAGAGGACTTGCAGAACTGTGTCAGAAAGTGTCAAGGTTGCTAGGATGGTTGTGTTTGAAGTGAAGGAGTCCGTGACAGTGTACATTCACCATGTTTTTGGATCCCACCATCTATGTCGAGGAGGGCTGGGTCTGGAGACCGGGTGGCCACAATTCCTTGATGTATGAGTGGAGGGAAAAGTTGTGATGGAAAGTTCGGTCACCGGCGTCCTGACTTTGTCACTTAGGTAACACAGTTACCGTGTGCTGTTGGAAGCTGCTGCCAAGGGGCTGGCACAGAACTGTGCTCCTGGGATCCGTCTTCACAGCCCTGATTGAAACTCCCTGTTTTCTGGATTTTTCTTTCTGGGCTGCGTGTACTCAGCCTACTCTCCCCTCTTTTCTTGGCTTTGTTTTTCACATTTATCATGAGTCGCTGGTAGAGTCTGTGAGATAGCAGCCTTTGGGGATCTTATTGAATCCTAGGATTGTCTGCCCGCGTGGCCAAGTGTCTAAACGCCTGTGCCGAGGGGAGCTTACCAGCATTTCCCAGACCCCGGAGGTCCTGCGCAGTCTCCTGCAGCCTCAGCCAGCCTTTCCCACCAGCCCCTGGGGCTGCTGCTCAGCATAGCTGCAAGCTGAGGGAAAAGGGTTTATACTCTGAGAATGCTGCTTTTTCCCCAAACCACCTGAGGTATATGCTTGTGACCAGGTGGAAGATTCCTAGGGCAGATACATGTAAGAAAACCAAGGTTTTGAGTGAAACTTACATGAGCTTTTAGAAATGTGTTTATAGTCACTAAAATAGAAGGGCACTAGAGCATACTTTTTACAGGCAGTATCCTGTGGCCTTGGGGTGAAGTAGTTTATACCTTAGGTCATGTATTTCTCACAGGGAATCTTCGGGTGGGACGTGGCACCGTAAGCGTGGACAGGTTAGTGACTTACTGGAGTGCCTTCAGCGAGTGAGTAGCTGCAAACGGTTCTTGGGTAAGACGTGCGCCACCGAGGTCAGGAGCTTGCATTTTACATGTATCATGCTGCTGCTAAACAAAGAAACCACAAGGGACAGAAACCAGCAGCCATGTGTCACCAGGGCTTTCGGTTTGCTGTTCCTTGATCACATGGCACATCGTGACTTTCACCCTCTTTGATAAAATACTTGCATGTCTGCCACTGCAGATAACATGTGTATTAACTGGGAAGTTTTGCATTTATTCTGCTATTTAAGTGCATGTGTCTGAAACTCCACAATTTAAAAAAAATTTTTAAAGCATCTTTTTTCCTGAGAAGCAGAAGGACCTTGGCCTTTGAAAGAAAATGCTTTTGGCAATTTTTCTTGAGCTGGCTGGTAGCGCAAGCACCATAATAATCGTGGTTATGTCATTTCCTGTTCAAGCCCTTTACAGGTATTGGCCACTGAGTCCTCACAATAATAGAACATGACTGAGCTATTATTATCCCATTTTAGAAATAAGACTGAGTTGCAGGCAGGTAATCACCTAGCTGAGGGGCAGATCTGGCAGGCAGGTCCTGAGCAGTGAGCAGACCCTCAGTGCCCACGGCTTCCTCCGGAGATAGCACAGTGATGGTGAATCAATTTCTTAAAAAGGGTATACTCATGCTTTGATTACTTTTCTCATTGCTCAGACAAAATACCTGGCACCCCAAGATAGAGGAGGAAAACTTTGTTTGATCTCACAGTTCCTAGAGATTTCAGTTCCCAGTCAGCAGGCTCCAAGGCAGAGCGCCACAGAGCAGCAGTTCATGATGTGGCAGGCAGAAGGCAGCAGCAACAGCAGTAGTGGCCACAAAGGAGCGGAAGTAGCAGAGGCCTGCCTTTCTCTCTCCCTTTGTATCCCACCCACGTCCTATTGATGGGTGCCACCCACACCCAGGCTGGGGCTTCTATCATCCACCCTTCTTCACTCCCAGCGTCACACCCCTAAACCACATTCCCACACCTTCATCCAGCCATCTTCGAAGCTCCCACCCATGAGCACTTGAGACTTTTGGGGGCCTCTAGATGCCAGCCAAAACAACTCGTAAGGCCAAAGAGAATGGGCAAGAAACAAGAGCGGTACTACTTTTAAGGCAGGAAACGGGGTCAGGGCATTGGGATTCGCACGTCAGCAGTGGGTGGAGAGTGGCAGTGAGCTGTCGCTTTCATGACCTGGCATTCAGGGGACCAGGAAGCAGGCTCTCGGGAGACTGCAGATGGTGGCCGAGATGCTGGTTTTGTGCAATGCTGAGTAAGTATGTAGAGCCCAGGAGTTCTTCCTTCGCCTTGAGAAGTAGCCTCCCTCCAGCCTTGGGAGAACCCTGGAGTTTTGCCATCTGGGGATCCTGCAGCCTAATTCTATGTGGAATCCTCAACTCTGCACAGGAGAACACTGCATCACCATCTGAACTAGAACACACAATGACCCTAGATGCAGACACATCATTATCCAAGTTTTGATTATTTTATTCCTTTAAATTTTTTTTATTTTATTAGCATGTGTAGGCAGACTATTCCATCACTGTGCAAACAAATGCAGTGTTCTTTCCTAAATCTAGATAGGACTTTTCCTGGGTATGATGTTCAACATAGGTCATTAGAAGTTTATCCGTAGGTGGTAGATTCTTCTTGATTTTTGTTAGTCTTACTGTCTTCAGAGGAGGTGATTCCTTGATGGTCGTTCTGTTCTTATTTTACAAGATTGTAGCTATGGTGGTATGGGTCCCTCCTGACTGGCGAGCAGGAACTGTCATGAGTATTCATTTTCACTATCCCTCATTGCTTTTAATTTTCTGGCCAGTCTGTCACTCCACGTGGACTCTTACTCCAGACATTATACCTGCAGGGACCATGATCACCCAAACACCACCTGGTTACATCAGGCAACAATGGAAGTGACGTAATGAGGGGACTTGGTAAACATGGTATTATGTCACGGGCCGAAAGTTACAAGGTGCCGAATTACCCAGCCACACTGGGGCAGAGCCTGAATATGTGAATCTGGGTGGGGAGGGCACATTCCTTCCATACATAGGGTTCTGCTTCTAGCTCCCCACCTCCTTGCCTGCAAAATGCATTTGCTCTGTTCCAACAGCTTCAAAAGTCTCAATTCATTTTAGCATCAATTCTAAAGTCCAAAGCTTTATGTTAAGTGTTATGTAAGTGCAGTAGGTCTGAGATGCTAGGTAAGAGGCATCTAGACTGAACATTCCTCCACAGCCACAGACCTGTGAAGCTGGAGAAGTTGATGTGACAAGCAGAAGATGGACATTCCTCTTGCAAAGGGGAAACGGGGAAGAAGGAAGGAACAGCAGGTTCCAAGCAAATAGGACATTGTGGTCAAGTTCCATTAGACTCTGAGGCTCAAGATGAGTTCTGCTTGGTCTGGTGACCACTGGGGTGGCAGTGTTACCAGCACGGCTCCAGAGTGGCCCTGTCCCTGTGGCCTGGGGTGGCTGATATTGTAACTGTCAGCTACTGCTTGGTGGCATCCAGACCCCACCCCACATTTTAAAGATTCAAAACTTTGAAACTGAGGAAGAGCCATCCCTGCCTCTGGTCTGTGGTGGGGTGGCAGGCCCGAGGGTCTCTGAGTGAAAGGATAAGCCATGTCCATGGTGCTTTCTTCCACCCTGTCTAGATCCAAAGCTTCGTAACTTCTTTTTTTTAAATTCTGTCACATCTACTTTGTTCCCTTCAGTTCCAGCTGGCCAGCGGTGTTTCTGCTGTGACAGTCCGTCCTCCCCTCCTAGCTGCTGTGGACGTAACCACTCACTCTTCCACTAACCTCCATAACAAATGACTGTTCGCTGCATCCTCTGTGCTCTTTTCAGAACCAGCTTTCTCATTTTATTTAGCTTTGTGGTATGGGTAGCCGGATAATTTTTCAAATCTTCAAGGTTTGGTTTCTTTTTGCTTCACAGTTCCTTTATCTTTCTCCTCCTGTGCTTTCCTGGAAGTGATAAGGAGAAGTCAAGTTGTTCTTTCAATATGTTGCTTAGAAATTTCCTCAGGCACACCAGCCAATTTCAGGTCTGTCCTCTGCTCCATATTGGAACGTGAACATGAACAGGAAGGCGGTTAAGGTGAGCTCTTTGCTGCTGTAAAGCAAAGATTGCCTTTTCTCGGTTTCTCATTTCTTACTCCTGTCTAAGCTTCACCAGAATGCTCTTTGACATTTATATTCTGACCTATGTTCTAGTCATGATCATTTATATACTTTCTAAGGTGAAAAAGATCTTCTCCACACTCTCCTATTTTCTTCTTGAACCCTGCCAGAAAGATCATCAGTATCCATATTTCTACAAACAACCTCTTCGAGTCAATGTAGACATTTCCTAGCACAGGTACCTCGGTGCCCTTCTGATCTCTATACATAGCTCCCCTCTAAAATCTTACATTTAGGTATTTCTTGTAGAGCACCTGTCTCTCACTGCAAAATTAACATTGACTTGTGTGACAGTAATGAAATACTACAGACAAGTGAGTCAAACAGTAGAATTTACTTCTCATACTTCTGGAAGCTTGAAATTTCAGATGAAAATCAAGGAGGGTCAGTTTCTGGTGTAGGCTCTCTTTCCAGGTTGTAGATGCTTGCCTTCTTGCTATGTCCTCATTTAGCCTGGCTTCTCTGGGAGGGAGAGAAAAGAGAGAGGAAATAGAGATAAAGACAGATAGAGATGATAAAGACAGATACAGAGGTAGAGATAGAGAGGAACAGAGAGTCAAGGGAGAGAAAGAGAAGAGAGAGGAGAGAAATGATAGAAATAGAGCTAGTGTTAGAGATAGAAGTAGAGACAGAGAGAGGAGAGAGATGTGAGAGAGACTGGAGGTTAAAGACCAACATAAATGTGATGTGATAGTTTGGATTTAGGCATGCCCCTCAAATCTTGTGTTTAGAAGTCAGGCTTTTGGAAGGTGATGGGGTCATGGGGGTGCTATATTCACCAACAGATTTATCCACAGATGAGTTCATGGATAAATGTGCTGTTAGGAGGTGGGACTGTCTGGAAGAGGTGGGTCTGTCTGGAAGAGGTGGGTCTGTCTGGAAGAGCTGGGTCACCAGGTTGAGCCTTGGGAGGTTGTATCACCCTCCCTGATTCTACCCTTCTCTCTCTGCTTCCTGGCTGCCATGAGTTGAATATCTTTCCCCTGCCCTGTCTTTGTACCAGGATGTTTTTGCTTTGGAGACCGGTAACCATGGACTGAACCCACTGAAACCGTGAGCCAGAATAAACTTCTCCTTAAAGTTGTGGGTGTTAGATATTCTTTCTCAGGAATGCGCACTTGAAAAACACATCTGGGCTGAGTTGTTTGAAAATTCACTCCACTGCAGCCTTCAGAGGACCAAGGTGAAAGAATCCACAGCAAGGTAGTGGAGGACACCCAGGAGTGGTAGCTCTGAGACAGAGAGAGGGATTTCCTGTGCTTGGCTATGCTAAGATGAGACTTAGCTACAGGTGTGAGTTTCTGGGGATTCCTTAATGGGAGGAAAAATTAAGAAACAGGAGGAGAAAGGAAGCATGAAGAAATTTTGGAGAAGGGATTATGTAGCACAGAGAAAATACAAAGTTAAACCAGAATAAATACCATCACTCTACCTGGTTTAACTGTGACCATGATGTATTCATAGCCAGGTGCGCCTGTATCTCTGTCCACCTCTCTGACATACCATACTGGGAGGAAACAGAGATTTCCTATGTTGTTGTTTCTAGAGTAGAATAAGAGGTTTAAATCCTTCTCTTCACAGAAAAGCCCAAGAATAATATCTGTGGCAGAGACACCAAAGCATAGGATTATAATGCATTGAAAACACCCCGAGGCTAAGCCAGCTGGTGCATGGGCCTGGGAGAACCAGGAAGGAAGCTGCACCCCTGCCTATGAGCGAAGTGGTGCACATGCCGAGGAGAGAAGAATCACACCGTCCCCTGTAAGCAGCGGGCTGACTTGTTTGATTGATTGTGCGAGGCCCATAGCCAGTGTTCTGAGCAGCTATTTTTTGCGGATAACAATATGCGCTATAGTAACTATTGTAGATTTCCGACTGTCTTATCACTGTTACGTTCACTTTATTGTTCTGTTTTACTCCCTTTAAAATTAAAAAAAAAAAAGAATAAGGTTGCAACAATACCAGAAAATATGAAGATGAGAAGGATCACTTAAAGAAATTAAAGTGGGTACTTTTGGGTTTCAATTAAAAGAGACAGAGATGTTGGAACTTAGGACACTGGGAAACCTAGCAGTCCGTGCACCACCCTGGTAGCGGCTGTGAGCCTCCTGGCACACAGGCTGAGATTCAAACATGCATATCCCCCACCCCCCGTTAACAAGTGGGAGCCAGAGGTCTGAGCATCTCTTGCGAGGTTGACTATATGCAATATAGCAAATAAGGGGGATTTCCTTCTGCCATCTCTTAAAAGGCAAATATTTTTATCACTGTTTTGCTTTGTTCTGATTAATGGTATGGCTCTATTCAGTGTTTTGTTTTGATAAGTTCTGTATTTCCTTTGATTTTGTTACACCTGATTGAAAGAACAACTATTATGAAGAAAACAAGATATGCTATGGTACCTATCACTGTTATCCCGGTAACCTGCTGTGAAGTTTTGTACCAATTTCACTACACTGTCTCAATTGGCTTTGTTCTGTGGTATTTTACTACTTAAACAATAAAAAAAGAGACAGAAATCTATTTGACACACACATATTTGTATATACATACATGTCTGTGTGTGTGTGTGTGTGTGTGTGTGTGTAAGATTATGGCTATCAAATAAGTGCTTTTTTTATGCCACCCTGGATTGTAGCCAGGGCTTTTGTACCTAGTTATATTACACTGCCCTTTTCCTTAAAAATATTTATTTTCTTGAAAGAGTAGGGTTTTGCCAAGTCATTAAGTTGTCTAGACTATCTTTGAGCTAGCAATTCTCCTGCCTCAGCCTCCCAAAGTGCCGGGGTTGCAGTGGTACATGGCCTCATGTGGCCATCATCTAATTATGATGGCCTTAATTATGGCTCTCCTGTGTCACCCCCACATCACTGCCTCCCTGTTTGGTGGTAGAGGTGGTCATGAGGACTGAGTCTCAAACTACTTTACTTTGAACATCTAATTATGGTCCCTAACAGTAACTGTTACTTCACATTAATGGAAACAGAAAGTGTACTAGATGCTAAACGTTGTAGAGAATGACAGCAGTTACACTGGGACAGCTGTGGTCAGGTCAGCTGTTGACTGTCGGTCCAGATCCTCCATAGTTTGTCTCACTGACAGGGTCCTCAGGATGCCACACGGCTGAATCGGCCTTTGCATCAAGGACACCCTGACCCTTGTTTGCTTTGGACCCCAGCACCAGGGAAGCCACCTTGATGGCCATGGTGACACCAGCAGCTATAAATGTGCAGCTCTGATCCATTTTCTTCCTAAACAAACCCAGGGTTAATGTGTGACTGATTGCCTTCCGGTTCCCTTAGGATGAGTCATCGTGAAAGGGGAGCTTGATGAAGCTTCTCTAATTAAAAATTACCTTGAAGGCTTCTGCCTCTCTGGATTTGGATAATAGAAGGTTTCTATGGGGCTAACGTGAAGTTATTGCCAGCAGTTTTGTGTACCCTAGCGAACTGCGAATGCTTTGGGGACCTGGGCCACTTGCAGTTTGTTACTCGCATTATGATTTCAGCAGCAAAGAGGTGGAGAGAAAGGAGATGAGGGAGGCCGGGGAGGAGGATGCGGGTGTAGGCGGGGGCTTGGGTGAGCTTAGAGCTGAGGTGCAGGAGAGAAGGGATGGGAAGAGCACGCCGGGGCTACAGGAGATGTGTGTGGGGAGACACAGCGAGGCAGAGCCGGGGGAGAGCTGAAGCCCGGGAAGGTGGAGGGGAACAGAGCACCACAGCGTTCAGGTCCCGAAACAGCTGGGCTTCACTGAGACTCTGCCGTCCATGCGGGCTCTGGCCGAGGATGAGCCGGTTCCCCGCAGAGCTGCACGAGTTGAGCTGTCTGTCAGATCTGGGTTTGGACCTTTTCTTTGAAGGTTCCCCTCTTGCTCCCTCTGCCTCCTTCTTGCAGGACTGGGGTGGAACCCAGGGCATCATCCCTCCGAGCTACACCCCAGCCCACTTCTAAATGTCTAGTTTGAGACGGGGTATCGCTAAGTTTCCCAGGCCAGGTTTGAGCTTTTGCTCCTCTATTTGCACCGTGCAATGGTCAGCGCAGGCATCGTTATTGCCCTCACTCCCCCGTCCCCTTGGCCATGGGGTCTGCAGCTTCCCACGTGGCAGCTCCCTTCTTGGCCCCTGAGGTGCCATTTGACTGCACTGTCCCGAAGGTTAGGTCATTGTTAGAGCAAAACTCTCTGTTTTGGCAGTTGAGTTACACCAAAGTTACAAGTGCTTCAAACACGCAGACTTTACACGATGCTTAGAACATACTCCGGGAAGACATCCTGTGGTGACACTGCCCAGGACCCACATGTAGGGTGCAGACTGTGCCCATGTGCAAGGGGAACCCTGGGCAGTCCTGCACATTTTTCTTCCTAGTGGCTCTGAGTTTTGTGTATAGCCAGGAAAGCATGAATTTCTAGAGTGTTGCCTCCTTTTCTTCATTTATTTTTTCAAAATTGTGTTAGGAAGAGATTCAAACATAGGAAAGTTGAAAGAACTATATTTCACCCACCTGACTGTCCAGAAGTTAGCTTCCTCACCTGACACTTCTCCCCAGTAGATTTATCATCTGCGGCATCCGTCTGTCCCTCCATTTGTCTGTTTATCCATCCACTCATCTGTCCCTTGGTGTTTTCTCCTCTCTCTACAAGGAAATCTGTCTAGTGTGTAATCTCTTCACTTTACCCACTAAAAACCCATTTGCATTCATTTCTCAGTCATGGCACACTCCCCTCCTCCTAGAGCGCAGGCTTCCCCTTTAGTATTTCCCACCCGTCCTTCCCTGTTTCTTCTTCTATCTTCATAAATTACACCTTTTCCAATAAAACAATGTGGTGTGTTGTGTGCAATCCCTTCCTTTTTGTCGTGCTCTGTATTTCTCACTTTTCCATTTACCAGTTAGCAATGGCAGACGAACTAAGAGGACCTCGTATTACATTCTCTATAAAATCACTTACAATTCAGGTTTCTTTTGGATTTTATTCAAATACAGTCTAAGCCATTTTGTTTCCTGTATTGGTGTTGTAGATAGAGTTGTTCTAGCTTCCTTTGGATTTCATTTCTTCTTGAAGGGAGGCCAGCAGTCATTTATTTAAATATTTGTGTCAACATCTCTGGATGCTTCTGGTTTTTCTTTGCATCTTTTGTCTTTATAATTTGTCTATAAGGTGTGCAGGTCTGGTTTTCTTTGTATTAATCCTGCTTGAAATTGATGACTTTGATTAGTTTAGGAGGTTAGGGTGCTTCTCTCCTCAGATTGCTTTCCTCCTCTTTGTCCCCCCTGCCATCCTTTCCCCTCCTTGCTGGGGTGCCAGTGGCATCCGTCCTGGGCGTGTGGATGCATTTCTGCCTGGTCCCTGTAGTTCTGTCCGTTCCTACCAATCCTCTTCTACAGCACTGTGTCATTTCCAGGGGCTCAGAGGATGCCAAACACACAGATGCCTCCTCCTGCCATCTTCTTTCTGCTGCTAAGCAAAATGACCATTTTTAAAAATAATTTCTGATATTGTACTTTTAGTTCTAGTACTCCAGTTTGTTCTTGCCTATAATTTGTTTTTCTTTGCTGTGAACGTCTAACTTACTCGTATGTATGTGACTGTATTTTCTGTCTTTGGGTATAATTTTAATGTATCCACCCCTTGATTTATCCTGGGATCAGTCTGTTACTGTTAGTACTATTATGTTATTATTAGAGGGTAAATTCTGTTTTCCTTCTGCACAGGTGAGTTTGAGATCGTACCCTAGAACTTGTGGTTGATATGTTGTAGAGGCCTGATTTCTTTTCAGATCTTTCAGAAAAGCCACCTATTTGCTTTCTCTGTTTTCCCGAGGGTCAGCTCCTTTCTTGTGCCTGCCTGCTTTTATTAACGTCTAGGTCCTTTGGTTCATTTTTCAAGACTTTTTCCCATTATGCATCAGGACACTTTCTCCAGGTGGGGCTGAATGATACCACAGCTCTCCTGTCCATGTGGGCATTGTGGCTTCACGTGTCTATGGTCATACATTATATTTTGAATTTGTAGTTTTCTGTCATGAACAAGGTACTGTCAGTAGGCTTCTGCAGTTGTTCTTTTTACTCTGTTTTTCTTGTGATTTATCTGTGTTCATATACATACCGCTATTTCATTCAGCTGCTTTATATTACGTTTTTATATGAACAAACCAGTATTAATTTACAGTCTTCTATTGGAAAGCATTTGGATTATTTCTTTTCTTTTAACTTAAATATTGTTCCTTTTATATAGCTTTGTGCATGCAGATAAAAGGTATTTTAGGATAAATATTAGATGTGGAACTGTGATAAAAATGTATACGCATCTTTGTTAGGTCACTCCAAATTGATTACAAGATAATCACAACAATTTGTTCCCCCACCAGTTTTCCTCCCTCAAAGTGTCTCCATAATAGTACCAGATTCTGAATTTTTACCAGGGTTATTGAACGTATGATGGCAACATTATTGTTTTCGTGTACTGTCTCCGAATTTGATTGTCTTTTCACATTTATTGGGTTTTTGGATTTCCTCTTTTGTGGACTGTTAGTAGTATTTGTTCAATTTTTCTTAGGTGTTCAAAAGTATCTTGCATGGTTATTTATGTATTTTTCATATCAAATCTCTTGCCTATATATCTATATTCTATATATTATAAACATGTTTGCAGCTTTTTTTATATTTCATTTTCTCTCCTTTTCCCTTATTTTTAAAAACTTGACTCATCTTATTTTCATGCTGAACAAACATTCGTTATATTAAATGTTTCAATAGTGTTTAAGGAATCTTGGCTTAAAACCATATATATTCTTTTCCTCCTTAGATGTTAAAGGTATGTTTTCCCATTGTAGGACTTCATTCTTTACGGATTGTTTTAAACCTCACATGGTGTATTACTGTGTATTATTTCTCTATCAGATAATCAGATCTCCCCAGCATTTCCTCAGTAATTCATCCCAATCTTATTGATTGCTAACACTACCTTTGCCACAGGTCAGTATATTATGTCTATGATGTGTTAGCGTTTCCCAGCTTTTTCATAGCTTGATTACTTTGAAAATTGATATCTGCTGTGATTAGATTGTTTGGACTCCCTCAAAATCCATGTTGAAAAGCAAATCCGCAGTGCAGTGGTGTCAAGAAATGGGAGTTTAGGGAGACAAACAGGTCAGGGACGGAGCTGGCACCTCGGGGAAGAGCAGTGGACCTGAGGATCCTCTGCCCTTCCGCCCTCTCCCCCAGCCCTTGCTGCGGCCGGATGCCTCCTCCCAGCAGGCCTTTGACCCATGCCTTGGTCTCTGCCTTCTCAGTCTCCAGAACAGAGAAAATGAACTTCTGTTGTTTATCAGTTACGCAGTCTGAGGCATTTTGTGTTGGCAGCACAAATGCACCAAGGCAGTTTCTTATGAGCAAAGTCCTACAGTCCTACACTTTTTCTTTAAAATTGTCTTACTTAATCCTGGCTTTACTCCTTATAAATCTCAGCTGGTCAAGTTCCAAAAATGACCTCACTGGACTTTAACCAACAATTTCAATTGATTTTGAGATAAATTGGGGGAATAATTATATGCTTATTGTATTTAATGTTCTCATTAATTGTATCTCCCTGCATCTGTGTCTCCATCCATATCTGTAGCATCGTCTCCACTCATCTAGATGGGCGTCTGTGTTTGCTACTCCTGTCTGCACCTGTGCCTGTGTGTATGGAGACCTCGCTGGTGTTTATAAGAATGTAAGCAGGTTTTGATTTTTCATTTTGAAATAGCTTGCAGTTTTAAAGTTAAATTTCTAAATGTCTTTAGAAGTATTTATTCCCAATGCCTCGGGCTTCTTATTCCTGTGAAAAGAGTTGTAGTTCAGAAGTTTATTAGGTTTCATTTTTGCTTGTTATAAGGGGACACTACTGATATTTGTATGTCTATGGATCATCCAGCCACCTTCCAGTTGTTTTAAAAAGTATTTTTAATAGTCTAACTTTTAACTTTCCCAAAGAAGCCCTGGTATTTGTGAATAAGTGTGTCTTGTTTGCAAACCTAGATTGACTTATTTCTACTTCTTTTCATTCTTACATTTTAAAGAAGTATTTCCTGTAGCAGTGGCTAGAGCTAGATTCTGCAGTACAGTGTTGCACGGAAGTAGTGAGGATTTACATCCTTCCCTTTGTCTATAAGTGGGATGCATGAATGCATGCATTTTACCGCCGGCTGAACTGCTCTAGGTAGGTGATGGTTTCACAATGAGGAAACTTCTTTTGTTTCCAGCTTACTGAGTGCATTTGGAATCACAAATAAACATTCAGTTGTGCCACTTTTGCATCATTTGAAATGATGATGGATTTTTCTTCTTTGATCTGAAAAAATGGAGCCTTAGGAAATTTGTTTTTTGATGTTGACACACCTGTGTTCTCCAGGGAAGAGCTTTTCCATCTGTATGTGCATTTTAATGAATGGCAGAAAATAATTTCTCAGTATTTTTATTTAGGCTATTTGCTCATTTGTTCCCAGTGAGACTGACCTCTAATTTTGTCTCCTTCTATCATCATTTTCTAACTCTGGTGTCCTCCTAGTAGCAACATAATTAGTTGGTGCCTTTCAGCCTTTTTGAAATCTCTTATTTCAGCTTGTGGACAAAAGAATCAACTTTTTCTTGATTCGTTGTATGTGTTCATGTGAGTGTTTAGGTCTGAATAGGTAGACTTTTAAATATTAACTTCTTTAATAATTTGATTTCTTTTCCTGTTTATTCTTGGATCAACTTTATTAATCATTAACTTATATTACCATAGATTGTCCATGAAGCCAAGCTTTTGAATTTATTAGCAACCTCCCTCTCACCTTCTCATTGCAGGACCTAATTCCTGTAGTGCTTCTGGTTCTTTGTACTGGTGACCTTTCCCCAAGCACTGTGTAAAGCGTTTCCTTGTGTGCTGCTTCTCTGAGCCTTCACTGTAGCAATGAGCTGTGGATTATCACTGTCTCTATTTTTCCGGTGCAGAATGGAGGCGATGCCTGTGAATCAACACCTTGAGATCTTTTTTTTTCTTTTTGGTACTGGGGATCGAACTCACGACCTTGCCCTTGCAAGGCAGGTGCTTACGCCACTGAGCTAAATCCTCAGCTCACCTCAAGGTCTCTTAGCTGGTGAGGAGAGAGACAAAGGTTCCTCTTCCTCCTCTGGGATTCTGGTACGCTTTCACCTGGGTGCCATAGTTTTGACCACATCCTCTTCTTCTTCATTATTTTTTTTCTAAATTTTTCTTCTCTCATGGTTCTTCATTTGGCTGTGCTACCGATTTTATTTGAATGTTAAAAACTGTGCTCCACCCTGTCATCCTGAACACTTTATTAGGCTTGTCTGGAGGCCATTGAGGAGGTCTGGTTCGTGCTGGCACTCAGTGAGTCTGACAAGCTTCCACTGGTTTTGCATAGCACTGATGATCTCAGCTCTGGCCAAAGGAAACACTGTCAACAGGGGAAATGGCCAAGGTGAGCTGCTGCCCTCTCATGCATTCAAATGAGGACATTCAATCCCAGCTCTCCTAAGCATCTTTAGCCCGTGATGAGATTCTATTTGCATTAATGGCGCTATGAAATTCAAATGTTTAGGGCCAGTTCCAGGGGGGTTGGAAGTGTAATGAGATGGATTGAGGAAAGAAGCATTACATCTGATCAGGTAAATCTCTTAATGAGCTCTCTTAGACAGTAAAATTAGGAGAGAAAAATTAGTCTTGGATGGGCAAATAAATATCCCCAGGGATGGGGAGTGACGAACATCTACCTAACTCAAAGTTATATTAACTTTCCACATTGACCTTCTTTGCTCTTGAAATCATTGCAAAGTCCAGTTGTTTATAAGTTCTCTCTGCATACAAGTGAAGATATTTAGTTTATTAAAAGTCACATTTTCTGAGTGCCCACTCTGTATTAGGTACTTGATCACTTCTTTTAATTTTCAATGTTATGAATTTCGACATGAAAATTAAGCTTCATTGTAACTGATACTCTGTTTTTAATTGCTTGTTTAATTGCCTTCTTAATTAGAATCTATGTTCTAAGAGACAGAAACAGGATCTTTCTTTCTGGCACATCTGTGTAACACTAGCATGTGAGAGTTTTTCTCACATACAAGTGTGGTACTCAGATTTCCTTCACTATAACAAAACACCTGAGATAATTATCTCACACTGAGAAAAGGTTTACAGAGTGTCAGGCTGCAGGTGTTAGTCCGTGTTCTGAGAGCCTGGGGTAGAACAGCCTGGAGTCCATGGTGAAGAAAACTGTTCACACCACACACTGAGGAGCAGAGAGAAAGAGGAAGGGACAAGGGTCCCACGGTCCCATGGAAGCAGTGACACCTAGGCCTCCCTCAGAGCTCTGCCTCCTGAGGTTCCCATAGTTTCCCATGGCACCATCTTGGGGACCCAGCCTTTAACATGTCACCTTTGGGGGACCCTCGACATCCACGCTGTGGCAGGGGGACACCGGGCACTGTGACTGTCTCATCTTGTCTGTCCTCTGGTCTTTTTCAGCATTGGGCACCCCTTCGGTATTGCCTTGGTGTAGGTCTTTTCTTTGTTCCCTTACCTATTCCAATGCCTAGAGTAGTGTTTGGGTCAATATTAGTTTTTAAATTTGTGGTTCAACTCTGTATTTCCTGCGCTGATTTCTGGTTTCTGTGAAGGTCCATGGCCTCTTCTTGTTTCTGTTCTGTCTTCTTAGCACACGCCTGCCCCATGCAGTACCTCTCACAGGGAGGAAGGCAGGGTTCAGGGATGTTGGAGAGAGGCTTAGTAGGAACCAGAGCCGGGAAAAGATGCATTTCCTCTCTTCTCCCAAGTTCTCATTCAGGTTTTGGGCATCGAACCAGGATAAACTACTTTTCCAATAAATCATTTTTTTTTTTTTACTAGTATCTGTTCTTTGATTTCTCCTGGTATTTTACGTAGATATTGTTGCAAATCCCATGCTGTTTCACTTTGCTTTCTCACAGATTTACGGGAACCACCGTAGTCTCTTATGGCGGTGAAGCCGGTTGTGGCTGTGCACCCCCGTAATCCCAGTGCTCTGAAGCCGAGGGAAGAGGACCTCAAGTCCTAGCCCAGCCCGGGCAAATTAGCCACTTGGTAAAGCTTGTCTCAAAATTTAAAAAAATGAAGAGGAAGACTGAGGGTGTAGCTCAGTGCATACACCCAGGGTTCACTCCCTGACAAAAACTTCCAGGCTCTGCTGGCGGGAGCGGCCTTCTCCACTACTTCAGCAGCCTCTCTGTGCGTCCTGCCAGGGCTCCTGTCTCCTCTGGGGCTCTCCTGTCCCTTGGGTGTGCTGGTGTGCTCTACCTTTGCAGGAGGCCACTGCAGACCCCGGGCAGGCACACTTTCAGAGAGCGATAATGACACAAGAAGAGGTTGTAGGTTTTCCTACTGGCTGTCACAGGAAGAAGGCTTGCATACAGCCAGATAGTACTTCAGGCTGGAATGTCTCCTGCGGTGGCTGACAGTGGCATTCGCTGGCCGGAAAACCATCATGGCGAAGACTGGCTTCCTTCTTGAGCTTTTTCCTTACTGGGCAGAGTGGCAGGGAACATCTGAGCAGACTCGGACAGGGCCCGGGGAGGGCACGGAATGCGATGTGCTGTGGGGTGAGCTGTGTCCTGCCTTCCCATGCCGACGTCCTGTTGTGTCCCCAGCCCTGGAAATGTAACCTGACACAGAAAGTGGGTGGGTGGGGAGACAGATCATGAAGTGAGGCAAAGTCATGTCAGTGGCTGAGGCCCCTGTGACTCGTGTCCTTACGGGGGAGCTCTGGTGCCAGCACGTAGCAGGGGGTGCTGGACACGGGGAGATGCCTCAGAAGAAACCAGCTTGGCCTGTACTGGGCCCCTGGGTGAGTGTCCCGAAGAGCTGGCAGATGATGCACTTTGGGTTGAAGCCACCCAGCCTGTGGCCCTTGGTCTCGGCTACCCAGCTGACTGACAGGACCAGCACTTGGGCTCCTCTCAGCAGGCACATGGCCAGGCTGACCCTGGGCACGGTCCTGTCTGTCCTCGGGTCCCTCTGGGCTCCATCCCTGTGGCCCTCAGGTCTCTCTTGCTGTCCCACGCTGGGACACGGCCACCTGCACCCACCCTTGCTCAGGTGTCCTCTCCTTCCTCTGTCTGTCGGTGGCTGTGGCCTCGTTGTCCCTCTGCAGAGAGCACTGGTGCACTGTCACTTGCTTCCCGTCACTGCCAGACCTGGCCGTGTGTCCTAAAGCAGCCCCCGTCACAAGTGCCGTCTTGACACCAGGGTGGATATGTCGCAAGGAGCTTCTGTGTTCCATCTGACCCGAGAAGCACATTAAAGCCAGCCCCTGCAGGGCTGCTGCCCTGCTAACCTGACCGGCCAGGAGCTGGGTGCAGAGGAGCCGCCCTGCTCCCGTCCTGGCTGATGCTCTATTGCAGAAAGGCTCTCTAAGGCCAGGAGAAACCCCAGTTTCCGACACTGCCACTGCAGGGGGAGAGGGATGGGGCGTCTCCTGGGGCGTCCCTGGGAAGGGGTCCTGTGCTCAGCCTTGCCACAGCTGGTCCTGACTGCTCCTTCCATCCCCTCAGGCAGCGCTGGGGAGGAATTGTCTCCAGGCTGTACCGAGCTTTCTTGGTCCAGTGACCATCAGGGAAAACGGAAGGATGGGAAAGAAACGCCTGCAGAAGAAAACTTCAGCTTTTTTGTAGCTCCCGTAAACGTTCCTGGCTGGGTTTCTGTGGCTTCAGTTTGCTCTGCTCAGATGCTCCCTGCCGCTCTGCCCAGTGAGGAAAAAGCGCGAGAAGGAAGCTGGTCTTCACCACAGTGGCTTTTCGGGCATGCACGTTGCCTTTTGTTGCTGTATGTCCTCGTTCTCCCGGGATCTGGAAAGGCTCTTGCGAGCTGTTTCTTCTGACACTGATATTTCGGTGTTTGCTGAGCTGTCCCCTCAGCATGGCTTCCGCTGGGTTCAGGGCAGTAGCTGTGGGCGGGGTCTCTCCTGTGTGGCGTTTCGTCTATCTTGGTGCAAGAGGCACAAGAGGTCGACCCATCCATGTTGGTGGCGCTCACCGTGATCCTGTTTTTCCCTGGTGCAATTACTAGCTATTGTCTTATAATTAATCATAACTTGTTGAAGATATTTTGTAAAATTATGTAAATAGCCAGTTCCTCATTGAACTTCCATCCATTTAATTCTTTTTTTTTTTTTTTAAAACAGGGTCATGCTGTGTCATTGAGGCAGCCCTTGCTCTGACTGTGTAGCTCCACCTGGCCTGGTAGTGGTGGTAATCCTACTGCCTCGGCCTCCTGGTTCTGGGAGCATGCACGCACACCATGCCTCACTGATATTCTGTTTTAGTTTTGATTAATACTCTTTGCCTAAATCAGTTTTTACCCTGATGGTAAAAAAATGGCGATTTTATTTCTTTTTCTGTTATTTATTAATCTATTGTAAACATTTGACTGCAGGAGTTAATTAGTTCATTTTTGATAAATAACTTCATGATGAACTATTCAGGGAGGAAGTCAGTCTCTGCATTTAGGACATTTAACTGAAACAGGCTGTAGCTTTTCCTCATAGAGGCTGCAGGTGTTTATCTGTGACGTCTCATTTAGGTCTGTGGTTTTAGCTTCTGTCTTCATCGTGCCCTGCTGTGGCCTTAGCTGCTGGACACTGTCTTGTCCTCCAGGCTTGCCAACGACCATGTGTCCAGCAAGAGCTGTGACAGTCTCTCATGTTCTCAGAGCCCGAGAGCAGTCAACATGCAGCTCAGGTGGGTCGCTGCAGGTCGCTGGCCAGTCAACATGCAGCTCGTGTGGCCTGGCTTTAGGTGGCTGGCCAGCCTTCCTCTCATGTGGGCCAAGGTTTGCCTGGCCCACTGCACACACAAGCCCCTGTGGGTGTCACCTGGTGCCCTGGGCAGCTCCCCCACCATAGAGTGCGCTCACTGTGGGCATGTGCCTGGGTTGCCCTGTGAGCGGCCTCTGTCCCCACCTCTGCTGACCCCTCCCACCTTCTATGACTCCTGAGAGGTGATCAGTCTTTGCCATGAACCCACGATCAGGTGTTCAAGTGTGGGAGCAGGGGGCTCCTTTGTCACTGCACTGCTTCTCCCGGGCTCCGGAGTGAGCTGGGTATGGAGGGTGGAAGCACCGCCTTCAGGTCCTTGCTCTAAGTGCTGTCCTGTGCGGTGCTGAGAGGAGGCTTCCCGTGAGCTCAGCCTTCATGAGAAGTGGAAGTTTTGCAAAAGCAACTAACTGTCTTGCTGCGTCTGCCAAGATGAACAGCCAGAGGAGGTTGGGGTGGAGCCTGCCTTTCGGGGAAGGAAGAACAGGGAAGAACATGCGCTGCATGCATCAGGGGATGCAGCCTGAGAAAAGCTAGAAGGCTGTGGGTTACCATATGATTGGAGGTTAAAATTTAATGCGGTGCAAGGACCCTGGAAGCCCTCCGAGTGACCTTCTGTAACTCCCCTCTAGCAACTGTGCCACTCTGTTTTTTGCAACTGTGAGTGGCAGAGCTGGGGAGACGGCATTGACCACTGCAGTGTAGCGTGAACCCAGCACCTGCCTTGAGTCAGGAGTCACGTGACAGTCACATCTCATCCTAATGCCTGGTGGTCGGGGTGACATCCCAGAGCTGGGATCCCAGGAGGGGCCACTGCTGCAGAAGGGCTGGTTTAAGCTGAAGCCAATTAAAGAACAGCAAAGACAGAGAGAACTGCGTATCCTCTACTCATCTGCCTAAAAGCAAGTTGGAGGCTTCCCTTCCTGGAGGTCTCTACCTCCCCTACCTGCTATGGGAAGGAAGATAAACCACCATTAACCCTGGACGGGAAGGGCTGGCACGGAGGTAGGGCTGTGAGCCTTTCTCTCTAAATCTGCTGCCCTTTCCTTTGTCTTTTTACTTCTCTGTAATTTATCATCCTTGGTTAAAATGCTCTATAAATTTAGCAAGTGGACATACCTCTTTAGTGAGATCTCACTTCTTTTCTGTGACAGCCACCAGGCATGTAGGGGAAGATATTAATACCTGCTGACATCTGTGGGCCCCTCACGTCTTTTGCTGGTTTAGTTTGCAGGCACCAAGTGCTGAACCGAAGAGGGTGTACACCCTGTCTTTGGCTTCTTGTGAAGCTGGGGTTCTCACCCCGGCTCCCGGGCTCCGAAGCCGATTCCCACACCCGTTCACCAACGACAAGGTCCCGAGCTCTGACGATAACAGCCAAGTTTCATATCAGGAAGGAAGCTCAACAAGCTTCTCCAGCAGAACCAATGGCAACAGGAGACCCAGCAGCACCAAACAACAGCCGCTAACTTTTCCTCTCCGGGTCTCAGATGGCTGCAGTCCTCAGGTGGCTGGGCCCTCCGCGCCCAGCACACGCTGATTCAGTTCAGCTGGTGTTACAAGTTGAGCACCAGTTATTAACCTGCCACGGTGCTGCTCCCAGGACTGCCGGATGCACGCGCTCTGCTCTGCTCTGAACTCTAATTTCCTTTCCTTTGCTGACAGTCAAAGCACCCAGCATAAAAGCATCAGTCAGCACCTCTCAGGTAATGGGTAACGTTTTGGAAAATGATGGGAGGGCTGAGAGTCTGGAATAATGGACACTCGGGCTGTTAGCAGCCCTCCTGCGCATCTTGGAGAAAGGGGTTGTCTGCAGACTAGAGCCCAGCAGAGACACCGGAGGAGACGGGCGAGTGGCGGGAAGGAGGGGGGAGGAGGCGGGCGGGGAGGGGTCCCAGGCTGACCCTGGGGCTGTCTCCTCTGCCGCTTCCTCCTGGGCCTCTGTGTCTGTCCCTGCCCCGAATGTTCCACTCACCCTCAGCCCGTGCGTCTCAAGGTCACCAGGGCTGTGGGGCCTGGAAAGGCTCCTCTGGCCCCCAGGGCAGAACCTGTGCCCTCCACCTGTGCGGGACTGGACCCAGGTGTTTGGGGCTGCGGAGCCCAGGGCTGGGAGCTGACTGTGGCTGTCATTGCCCTCTGCCAGCTTTGCCACCTTGGTCTGCGCCATCCCCACGTGGCTGAGTTAGGGGCTGCTTTCCAAACATGAATATTCTTTGTGCTCCTTTGTGCCAGGCCCGGTACTAGCTGCTGCAGGAACTGTGGAGGTGAACCCCTCAGGTAAAATTATGTACAATAAAAATCAAAGGATGAAAAGGTCATTTGGAATCAAGTGCAGTCCCTCAGGTGCTCATGATCTCTTTTCTTCTCTTTGTACTGATTTGTTTTTTGGTACTGGTGATTGAGCCCAGTACCTTTTCCTGAGCTCTATCCCAGCCCTTTTTAGTAATGTTTTACTTTGAGACAGGACCTCTCATTAAATTACAAAAGTGGTCCAGGCTGGGCTTGATCTTGGGATACTCCTGCCTCAGCCTCCCAGAGTGCTAGGATGACAGTCCTGTACCTACAAGCCTGGCCTTGCTCACTGTTTCACCCAAGGGTGCCAAAGGTCAGCAGTGGGTAAGACCCAAGGTGAAGGAGATTTCAACACACTTCATAAGCAGGCGATGTCCATCAATAATTGCAGAACTTGACAATTAGGACCGAATCTCAGCAAAATACGAACAAAAGGGGGCTGGGACGTGCGTGACAAGATCTCGCCGTGAAATCGGACGGGAATGGGGTCCAGCCAGACGGAGTGTGCGGAAGAATGCAAAGCACGTTTTCCGGCGCAGCTGCTCTGCCTCAGTGGTTTTCCACACTTTGAGCCGCAGTGGGGTAAACACAGTCAGGGACAGTGTGGAAGCCAGCCCGAGGCGGAGGGGCTCTCGGAGTGTCTCTGTGGCTGGTAAGAAATGCTTCCTGTACTGTGTCATACAGCTTTATTGTTTGATGCTGAGAAAAACCAAGAGACTTATATCTGCAACGGTTTGAAAAGATGTTTGCAAATAAGCAGATCTGCAGAGATGTTGTCCCTTCCTTGGTGAATGTGACGATGTTGTCCCTTCCTTGGTGAGTGTAACAGTCCCCTGTGGGAGGCTGAGGGCCACTTCTTCTGCTCTCTCACAGTGTAATTGTGTTCATGCTTTGGTCCAGAGGTAGGGAGGGAAGGGCCACTCTGTGGGGGTGGCTTCACAATGGGATTATCGATTTTATTCTCTAAGGTTAATTCTTCCATAACCAACCTGAGGGCTTTGACAGTGGTTCAGATGCAGGGAGATTTCCGGATCTTAGTGCAAATTATAGCTGGAGGAGCTTCTTTGGCAGTGCATTTTAGAAAAAAATCAGAGAGGTTCCAGTCAGGAGGTGTTTCTCAGCTTTAGGATTGTGGAGAATCAGAGTTTTCTTACCTGCCCAGTGGGGAGACTCGGACTTACCCACCCAGGGGTATCGTAGAGTTAAGTCTCTGGACAGAGAATATTAAGGTGTCTCTAGGAGGTGCAGCAGTGATGTTGTCACTGCTGTCTGCTCAGGTACATTTAGGACGGGCAATTCTGAAGGGCAGTTTCAGAATGAAAAATTGAAAAGTTGTGTTGAAAACAGTGTGTTGTGATTTAGATATAAAATGGCCCTCAGAAGTCTCCTGGGGCTTTTGGAAGGTGGTTGGATCATGAGGATGCTCTAGTTGGCTGTGCTGTTCGGAGGGCTGGTTGGGAGGGGTCACTGGGGTGTCGCCTGGAAGGTGTGTTGCTGTCCCCAGCTCCTCCCTTCTCTCTGCTTCTTGGATGCAGTGGATTGAGCAGCTTTTCCTCTGCCAGATCCCTCTGCCATGCCATTCTGCCTTGGAGTGGCCGACCATGGACTGAGCCCACAGGAAACTGAGTCTGTAAACCTTTTCTTCTTTAAGTTGCGGGCATCAGGAGTTGTGCCCCGCAATGGGAAATCTGACCACTGCAAGCTGTCTGACCTGCGTGCTGTCCATCGGGTCTCGGTCTCTGTGATGAGTGGATGGAACTGTCCTCAGGGTGCTTGTTCCCTTCCACGTGGAGCTCTGAACTCTATACTGACCTGGTCAGGAGAGTCGGTGAATCTGAAAGATTGCTGTTTGTTTTAGGGAAGAAATAAGGAAGGAAAAAGGGAGAAGAAACACAAACTAAGTGCTCAGGGAGGAAAGCGTGCTTTGATGCATCTCGCACGTAGAAGGGACCAGACGGCAGCAAGAGTGAGAGGGTGGTGCCAGAGTCCATCGCTGCTGCCCTTGTGTGTCTTTCTGGACGGTTGACCCTGGTGGTCCCCCTTGGTCTCCTGCTAGAAGACTGGCATCCGGTGCCAGGTTCTGCTGTTCTTGTGTCAGAAGATTGGTGCTGGGTGCAGGCTCGGCCAGATCCTGCATTTTGCTCAGGGAGCTCCTGCTCTGATCTGTGGCTCCCCTTGGTCAACAGGTCACACCCACGCCCTCCAGCCACCATGCCACACCTAACCTCCTGCTGCATGGGTAACCTTGTGACAATCAGAGCTCGCACCCTCTTCCTCTACCCCTCCCTCTGCGTCCCCAGTGAGTGCTTTCACACCACACCAAGGACTGGACCAGCACCAGCTCCACCTGTGAGCCAGAACCAGCTTTCCTGCCTCCAGGCCATCGTCGTGGGAGTTCGTCACGGTGATGGAGAGCTGATTGTACCTGCCTCATTTCTGACACTGTTGACCAAATCTAGTTTCAGATCCAACTTGGCCTCATCAATTTCCCAAGAAAGTGGGTCTCCTGGGGCAAATGTGTGTGGTACCCTGTTCACGGAGTCATTTTAGCTTGTGGCTTGGTGGCCAGCCTCACCCTAGGAGAGGATGCTCCCCCGTGACTGTGTGGGCTGCCTGGATCGTTCTCTGCTTCCTGCCCACATTTCCATCCTTCAGGGCTGAACTCACTGGCTTGACACCCAAAGATGGCTATCAGGCTTATGATTCGTTATATATTTAAAACCAATCCAACCCTCTGAGCCCCAGAGGGACAATGTGACTGCAGCTGTGTGAGGAGGCGCCCCAGGACCTGGGCCTTCCTTCTTCCTGTCCTGCTTGCTCCCCGTCTGGCTGGCACAGTCAGAAACGAAGCACAGTTCTGCACACAGGGTGTAGACTGTAGAGCTGAGACCCCAGTCTTGGGGTCTCTGCAGCCCTGGAAGACCCATCCAGCCCTCTGCACTTGAAAGCCCCACCTGCAGACCTGGCTGAAAACCATTTTAAAGTGAGCAAAAATAGATCCCATACCAACGACTCAAAGCTTGTGGCCTGTTTTGAGTGGAGGCTTTAATCTAATTTCTGTCTCACCCCACAGGCTTGGGTCAAAGTCGGCGGTCAAGCTGCTTGTCCTGGGCTGGTGAAAGTCTGTGCTTTTAACAAGCAGCCGGGGGCTGTTAGAGTCGCACCTGGGAGCCACGGTCACGGCCACCACAGGCTGTGGGGGCCAGCAGGTAGGAAGAGCTCCCAGTTTGGCTCCCACCCGGCCTGTGACAGCTGCCCTCCATGGCCAGGACTGGCGCAGTACTGCTCTCTCATCTGACTGGCTGCAAGGATCTGTGCCCTTTGCAGTTGGGGGTCAAGTTCTCTCATGGGGAAGTTGAAAGGGACCCGGGACACACAGGCTCTCTCTGTCTCAATTCAGAAGCTACAGAAACTGGGCTGCCCTAGATAGAGGTGAGAACAGGAGCTCAGAGAGCTGGCTCTGGGTTTCCTGGAGCCTGAGCCTAGACCCAGGCCAGTGGCCTTCCGCCTCGTTCTGTCCAGGTGGAGGCAGGGCGGGAAAGTGCCCAAGGAAGGACACACCTGCTTAGCAGGGCCTGCCCCGCCCTCTGGCCCGGGACAGAGTCCAGCCATACCAGGGGCAGCTGCTGTGAGACACAGGATGAGAGGGAGGAGGCAGGCACAGTGGAGCAGAGTGTGGCAGACATTGGATACTCTGCTCACCCGGGCTGGTTCCATGTTCTCCTTGGGGAGACTGAGAAGGGAACAGAGAAAGAGCCTGGTGTCCTGCAGGAGCTTGTTGGAAATGCAGATTCTCCAAATCCACTCGCTCAACTGGATCAACATCTCTGGGGATGAAACCCCAAAGCCTGAGCCTCATCAAGCTGGTGAGGACACAGGTACAGGGCAGGGCTTCTCCCCTGGGCAACTGTGTACTCGGGGTGCTGTGTACCCAGTCTAGCCTGTGCTTGTAGGAGGCTGAGCAGCCTCCCTGGTCTTGCTCCAGGAGATGCTAGTGTGCTTCTGACAACCACAGTGTCAGAGTGTGGCCTGTCCATTGCCAACTGTCCCCAGGAGGGCAAAAACCACCCTCAGAATTTCTGCTTTGAATCAGTGCCCGTCATGAAAGCATTTATACCTGGAGAACAAAAACTAGCACTTATGAGAAATTATTTCTAACAGGTGAGCTTTACATGATCTTCTTTTAACCTTGTGAAAAATTGTGCATGTGGATAAAATAGTTTTACTTTGTACTCACAAGAAATGCAAATGTAAGGTGGCATCTCTGCAACCTCCGCCACCCGCAGAGGTCTGTGCTTCCCCTGGGCTTTGCCGCTGGCCAGGCTGTGCCCTTTCCCGGGCTCTGGGTTTTCAGGGCTCTGACTTCTCAGGGGCACCCATGCTGCTGCCCCACCCCAGTGTCTCCCAGTTGCGTCACACTCAGCCTGGAGCTTATGGACGACAGACGGGAGCTTTGGGACCTGACCTCCAGGTCCTACACACCACGGGCGTCTGAAATTCTGAGCATGATGCGGGAACTATGCGAACACAAAAGGCCAGCAGCAGAGCGTAGCCGTGGGGTGTACCCAGCCCTCGGTCACCACGAACTGCACTTCATGAAAATCATAAAAAATTGTGCACTGAACACCAATATCAGCAGAGGAAAAAAACAGAGATTGGGAGAAAAGTAACTGAAAATTATATATATGATAAAGGATTAATATTCAGAATAGGCAGAGAACTGTTAAAACTCAGAATCAACATAAATATATATAAATGTATGAATGCATGTGCACACTGGGTAGATAACTATGCTACCAATCTCTCTTAGTTCACCAAAAAGAACGGTTCTTGCTGTCATTGTTTGCTTGATCACTTTGTGTGTAGATTTTGGAACCTGAACAACTAGTTCTGAGATAACAATATACAATCTCTTAACTAGTGTTAATTCCCTACTTAATTTTTCTTTTTTGAACTTTTGTATCATTCTTATCCTTTTTTTCTGTTTTGCTTTTTAAAATAAGAAAAAATTTTAAAAAGTACCAACATGCCCCTGTTCAGCAATGGGCAAATTATATATGTATTTTTCAAATACCAACGACCAATAAGCACATGAAAAGGTTAGGGTTAAATGTCACCCTTTAGGTGGGTTGGCTTTCTGTTGTAATGAAGCATCTGACAGAGCAAGGAGGGTCACCCACCGTGAGTTCAAGGCCAGCCTGGGCTATGTAGTGAGACCCTCCCACCCCCAAATTACCATAAGATCCAGCAAGTCTACACAGGATAAAAACTGGATCAGAGTCCTGCAGAGATGTTTGTACATTTGTGTTCAAAGCTTCATTATTAACAGCAGTTAAGGTGTGGGGGACATAAGTACCCTCTGCAGATGAACAGATAAGCAAGGTACAATTCATGCACAGTGGAAAGTTATTCAACATTAAAGTAGAAAGGGGCTCCGAGACATGACCCAATGTGGACCCCAGGGAAATTGTGCTAAGTGAAATAAAGCTATCAGAAAAAGAACACTAATTTTATTATTTTACTTAGTCAAAGCACCTGGAGTGGCCGAAATTGCAGATTGAAAATAGCCTTGTGGGGACCAGAGGCAGTAACGGGCCTGTGTAGTTACTGTCTTTAGTGAAGGGAGTTGCTGAGGTGTTGGGATGGCAGTTCTGCCGCAGTAAGAATGCAGTTTAATATCACCGAACTGTTTTCCCTATGGGTGCAAGGTGACAAACTTTGTTGCTTGCATTTTGTGACTGTAAAAGTGAATTGAAAAGTTTCTGGGACCATGGACCCCAAAGTGCACATCTGCCTTGGGCACACGGGGAGGACCACCCTTGGGGGAGGCTTCCTGGCAGGTGGCTCCTGACTGTGGCCCAGGGGGTGGGCCTGGGTGTGTCGTGGAGGGGATAGGAACCCCACTGCCTTCTCATCCAGTGATGCTGGCCATTCATGCCCCCCGTTGTGCAGGGGGTCAGTTTTCCTGAGAAGCCTAAACACATGGAGGGAAGCAAGGGCTTTAGTGTAGTGCCTGGTTTGCTCAACTAGCTGGGGACTTGCTAGGCGATGGCCTCTCTAGGTGACTCAGGGTGCACGACAGAGAAGGAGCTTCCTAGCTGGATTGTCAGAGCCTTCTGGATGATAGACACAGATACATGAGGGCATGCAGAAGATGGGCCTGGAGGACTTCTGATGCAGGCAGAGGAACAGTGGAGAGGTGCAAGAACAGCCCGAAGAAGGACCAAACTGGACAGACTCTGCAGGGCAGCGCAGGATCCATCAGGAGCTGGCATTGGCAGGACACCTGCTTCTCATATTCTCTTTCTATTTTTAGATCTTGGTGTGATGCTGGATTCTTTGCAAAAGTCCCTGCTCTGTGCACTAACTCCCAGCTTCTGGCTCCTTCCATGTGGTATGAATCGCCGGGTAAATGTTCCCCCTTTCCAGTCACCTACTGGTCTCCTTTTCCAGTGAGCAGCACCTGCCAAGTCTCACCTGGTGCTGTGCAGTAGACCCGCCCTGTCTGCAGTATTTCTCACCTCCAGTGCCCACGGAACCGCAGCCACGGTGATGATTCCTGCCCGCACTCCTGTAACTAAAAAGCCTTGCTTCAATGTTGAGCATGAAGTAAAAGCAGCACAGGCTTGCTTGAAATTGCAAATCAAAGTGCTTCTCTAACGAGCTGACCAAGGCCGAGCTCTGAGTGCAGTCACACATTCTGGCCCTGGTGTGCGTGCAAACACGAGTGTGTGCAGGGCGTCCTGCCACGCAGCCTTCACTCTGGAGGGAGAACAGAGGCTCATCATGCACGGGGGCAGCATGGGACCGGGGTGCTGTGGAGTTGGCAGGTTTAACTGAAAGTGGGGAGAAGTAGATGAGTGTGGTGGTGCTCGTGATCAGACGCTGGGGGAACAGAGCAAGCAGGTCAGGAAAGTGGGCAGAAGGGAAACCCACGTGACTTTCAAGGGCCAGCGGGGCTGTAGCTGCTGGACCTTGCAGGCTGGGATCGCTGCCTCTGGGTCACACAGCCAAGTCCACCCGTCAAGTTCCTCTGGCGATCACAGCTCTCTGCAGAGTAGGGTACAGCATGCAAAATTTCAACCTCTCTGAGTGTATAAATGAGGGATTTTTAGTGTGTATAGTGTTGTGCAGCTGTCACTATTCTTTATCAGTCCATGTGTGCAGCACATGACACTCACGTTCCCATGTGGAGCCGGTGCACCCGTGTCTTCATCTCCAGTCCTCTGCCAGCCCCTTCCCTTGCCTCCCTTCCCCGCTTTCCTTGCCTCCCCTCCCGGTCTGGAGAAGGCTCTACCACCCTACTTCCTGTGGTCTGTCTTCCATTTTTCTCTTTATTTATAATCTGGGTTTCTCATTTAAGAGAAAGCATGCAGTAGTACTTCAGGTCCTGTGTCTGATTTATTTCACTTAATATGGTGCTCTAAAAGTACATCAGTTTTCCTACAAATGACTTTAAGTTTATATTGTTAGAGAATTATCACCCCCAGAAGAAACCTCCTCCCTGAAAAGAACTGGTCAAGCTTTAGAGGAAGGTGTTAGGTTTACTCTTCTTTGTAATGTTAGCTGTGGGATTTAACAGATGCTCTTTTTCAGGAGGAAGAAATTCATTTCTATTTCTAATTTGTTGAGACTGTATTTTCTAATCACAAAAAGGTGTTAGGAATGGTAAAATGCTTTTATTTTTTGTCTTTGGGTCTGGTCATGTGTTGTTATTTATTCTTTTAATATGCTGTATTACATTGGTAAATTTTTTTGATGTTCATTTACTCTTAGAATTTTGAGATAAACTATACTTATATAGAATCACATCTCTATATTCCTGTGTGAAGTTTTTTAGTATTTTTTGGAGAACTTTAGTCTGTATTCCCAAAGGACATCGATCCATAGTTTTGTTTTCTTGTGAAGTAGTTGCCTTGATTTGGTACCAGTAAAACTGGCTTCATGAATAATGTAGTACTGCATGGTTTCTCTTCTATGAGAAACCCAGATTATAAATAAAGATAAAAAGTTGAGATTTTCTTATTTTCTATTATTTGGAAGAATTTGGGAGACATCAAACTTAGTTTTGTAAATGTAAGGGCATTTTTATCTGTAAAACTTGTTATAGATCTCTTCAAAGTTTGGTTTTCTTTGTTAGTTCATCTCATTGCATCTTTTCATAAACTTTTCATCCACATTGTCTAGTTTGTTAATGTGACATTCTGTAGTATTTTTGTAAAATCCTTTTTGTCTATGAATGGCCATTAATGATGTCTCCTTTCTCATTTCTGGTATCAGTAACATAGATCCTCTTCCATTTTTTCAGTCTAAATTTACAACAGCCAATTTTTGATAGAGTAATTTTCTCTATTGTTTTGCTAGTCTGTGTTCCATTTATTTTTCCTAAAATCTTTATTTTCTCTTCTTGCTTTAATTTTTCTAATTTTTAAAAGTAGATGATTATTTATAAGACATCTTCCTATGTTTCATATCAGTGTTTAAATTCACACATTTACTTCTATGCTTTGCATCAGTTGCTTTCCATAAATTTTGTTTTGTTAAGTTTTTGTTTTTATTTAAATAAAAAGGTTTTAAAAATTGTTTTGCAATGTCTTCTTTGGCCCATTGGGAATAAGTAGTTTTGTTCCCACATATATTGGAATTTGCAATATTTTCTCTTGCTAGTCATCTAATTTTATTCCATTGTAGTCAGAGAACATACTTACAATCTCAGTCATTTTAACTTTAGGAAATCATTTGTGTGAGCATGTGATCTACCTTAGAGAATGTCTATGTGCCCTTGAAGGGAACCCTATGGTGCCATGCATTGGGGTATGCGAGTGAGCTTGGCTCATGGTATCATTTCTGATTTATTTCCTTGCTTACTTTCTACTTATTTTTTAAATTAGAAATTAAATACTGAAGTCTCAAATTATTTCATTGTTTGTAAACTGACATGTAAAATCACCAAATGTATACAATAATGCTTCAGTGATGCTTCAGTACACACATACGCTGTGTAGTGTTACAAGTGAGTTAACTGTTCCCACGATCACACATCATTTCTTTTTTTTTTATTGGTACCAGGGATTGAACTCAAGACCTCTCGCTTGCAAGGCAGGCGCTTATGCCGCTGAGCTAAATCCCCAGCTCCACACATTGTTTCTTCATGATGAAAACTCTCAATATCCTTAGCTATAGATTTTTGAGCTATAGAATACATCAGTATTCTCTGCAGTCACCTGACATGGCACAGTTCCTTATATAACCAATTCTGTGCTTGTTTCCTGTCTTGTTCTTTGTTCTTGTTTCCTATCTGTCCTTCCTCTTTCCTCAAACTCTGAAAACCACCACTCCATTGTCAACTTCTATGGGACCGACCTTTTTAGACTGCACACAGGAATGAGACTATTCCATGTTTAGCTCATTCACTTAACAATGATTTCCAGTTCTATCCATGTAGTTGCAAAACACAGGATTTTATTCTTTTGGTCAAATAGTCTTACATTGCATTTTTCTGCCCATTTCCTTTACCCATTCATCCATCAATGGACACTTAGATGGATTCCATCCTTGCTGTGACATACATGGGGTGCAGATGGCTCTTCATCATACTGATTCCCTTTCCTTTGGACAAGTCCCGTGAATTAAGCACTTTCCCACCGTTGGAACAAAATACCAAACATCCACAGCTTAAAGGAGGAGAAGTTTATTTTGGCTCAGGGTTTCAGGTAGTTCAGTTCATGGCTAGCTGGTATTAAGGGAGAAACTGCATGGCAGAAAGGTGTGACAGAGGACAGTTGCTCTATGAATTGCAGATAAGAATCAGCAAGAGAAGGAAGGAGCCAGGTCGTAGCCCTAGTGACCCGCTTTCGTGAAACCCCACCTCCTCACAGCACAGTCAGCCATGAATTCTTCAGTGGATTCATTCAATGAGTAACACAGCAATCCCAGGATTAATTATTATCTCACCACAAACACAGGTGACTTCTGAGGGACATTTTTTAATGCAAATCATGACATCCTAGTAATGAGACTGCTGGATCATTTGATGGCTCTATTTTTAATTTTGAGGGAAATTTCATACTGTTTTCCACAATGATGGTACCGATTCACATTTCACCAGCATTGTGCAGGGTTCTCTTTCCTCAGCATTTTTGCCGCCACTTATAATCTTTTGTTGTTTTCAGGCAGCCACGCTTGCTAGACTGAAGTGATGTCTCGTTGAGGTTTTGATTTTCATTTCCCTGACAGCTAGCTGTTGAGCTCTTTGTTCATACCTCACTGGTCACTTTATGCCTTCCTTTGAGAAAGCTCTGCATGGGTCTGCTGACCACTGCACATGTCTTGCAATGCTGGGGACCAAATTCAGGGGCTCATTCATGCTCATGAAGAGAGTGATACTGAGCTACATCTCCAACACTTTTTAAATGGGTTACTACATGTTAAATTTTTTTTCTATTGAGACAAAGATGCATAGTTTGCACACAGCTTTTATTTTTGTTTTCTGTGCTTTTGGGTCTTGTCCAAAAATTTCTTGCCCATTCCTATCTCCTGAGGCTTTCCGCCCACATGTTTTCTATTATTAATTCTGTTGTTCCACATCTTACGTTTAAGTCCTTGGTCCATTTTGAGTTGATATGAATACCCAATTCTCCCTGTACCATTTCTCAAAAGACTGTCTTTTCTGAATTATGCTTTTAGCTCCTTTGCTGAAAGTCATGCAGCTGTAAAAGTGTAGGGTTATTTCCAGATGCTCAATATTTTCTGTTGGTGTACATGTCTGTTTTATGTCAATATTGCACTATTTTAGTTACTATTTACTATATCTTTATAATATATTTTTAAGTCAGGCAGTGTGATGCCTTCAGTTTATTCATTTTGCTTAAGATTGTTTTGGCTAATTTGGGTCTTTTGTGTTTTTTTTTTATCAATTTTGAGGTTGTCTGATCTATTTTGTGAAGAATGTTGTCAGGATTTTGATGATGATTGTGTTGAATTCATACATTAATTTAGGGAGGATAGATATTTTAATAATATTAATTCTTTAGTCTATGAACATAGGCAGTTCCTTTTGTTCTTTAAATATAGTTCAATAAATACTATTTTGAACTATGTTTAAGTTTTCTTGTAGATCATAGAGAAAAATGAGTTACACTGTCTTTTAAATTACTTTGTATCACTGGTTTTTATTTCTCTATGTTGCTTTTCTCTTCACCTAGAGCTCTGTGTGTTTCTGCTTGAAAGATTCCCATGTGTATTTCTTGTGAGGAACAAATCTGGTAACAACAAATTTTCCTAGTTTTTTCTTAACCTGGGAATATCATAATTTTTCCTTTGCTTTTGAATTAGAGCTTTCTGGATACAGAGGTTTTAGTTGGCAGTCTTTTTTCTTTTAGCACTTTATACCCTTCTACTTTCCTTTGACTTACATGGTTTCTGATGCAAAGCTGGCTGTTGATTTATTAAACACCATTCCTGTCTTGCTGCTTCCGAGAGTACCTGTTTCGTCTCTTCACATGTCATTGAACTGTGAAATGTCTAGATGTGGGTTTCTTTGAGTTTATCATAATGGGAGTTTATTGAGCTTCTTGGATGTGCTGATTAATTTTGACATAAACTGTAGGGAAATGTTGGCTTGTTGGTTTCTAATATTCTTTCTTTGCCTTCCCTCTCCTTCTTGTCTCTGGTGCTCTCCTCTGTGTGAGTATTGGTATATTTCCTGGTTTCCCACAGGTCTGTGAGGCTCTGTTAATTGTTTTCTTCTTTTCTTTTTTGTTCTTTAGATGACTAATTGCCCTGTCAGTTGAAATCTCCTGTTACGTTCTAGTAAATTTTGCAATTTCTGTTTTGTAAGTTTTAAATTTAAAATTTCTGTTTATATAATCTCCATGACATGCACCATTCTCTCATTTTTTTTTAGTCTTCAGACATCATTTGCTTTCATTTTTCAACATGTTTTAATAATGATTTAAAGGTCTTGTCTTAGGAAGGAATATTTTGGCTTCCTCTAAAATTTTTAGTTAATTTCTACTTTTTTTCTCTTTTTCTCTGTATATCTTGTATTTTTTTGTGTGTGCAAATCTAGAAGTTTAAAGCAATAGAATGTGTGAAACTATAAATTAGATTCTTCTCCTCCCCCTCTACATTTTCGCTGCTAATTGTTTAGAGTTTCCCAAACTAATTCTGAAAAGTTTGCACTCTTTTTTCTGTGGCAGTGAAGTTGCCGATCAGTTAATTTAGAGATCAGTTAGTGATTCGAAATATTTTTGCTGAAATTGTTGAACCAGTAATTCTCCAAGCATGATTTTAGTGCTTAGACAGTTTATAGATCTCCTTCATAACTCATTTCCTGCTTGTGTAGATACTCGAGATCTACCAGACAGATTTTTAAAGCTTTGGATTTTCTTGGGGCTCTCTTGGCCATATGCCTCTGTCTATGACAGTCCCAGCAATTCATAAGAACTTTTCAAAGATCTAATGATCTTATTGTCTAGTCTCTTCTCTTTTCTTTTTCTTTTTTTTTTAAGTTTTGAGTCATCCAGTGAGTTACCTCAGAGAGATGTGATAGCGAACAGTTGCTGCTCATCATTTCTGACAAGTGCCCTGGGAAGTAAAGCCCTGGGTATAATGCAGGAACTACCCAGGTCAAGTGACGATTAGAATGGTGCTGTGTAGGGGGTGCCATGCTGTTCACCAAGCAGCGACTTCTCTGCGCAGAGCTTTGGAGAACTTTAATTCATTCTCTCTAGGGCAATACTGAATTCCAGTAGCTGCAGAGTTTTTGTTGTATGTGTGTTTAAATAACTGTGGTTATACCAGCCTGTTGCTTTTTAAGGCTCTCCTGGAGCTAGGGAGAGGAGATAGGGATAGAACTACTGAAAATATGCAAAGCTTGCCATTCTTTCAGAGTCAGCTATTTTTATTGAATGAACACTCCTAGAATTTTTGGGAAGCCTTTAGTTAATTTTTAAAATCCTTTAGTTAATATTGACACATTTTCTCGGTGTTCTTGTTGCTTTTATGGAGAAGCAGGCTTAAAAATTCTTGATTAAGTCACTGTGGCACTGGCCTGGGCCGTATTCACCTTTATGGTGCAATTGAGTGTGTCAGTGTGTTTTTGAATTAGAAACTTCTAGAGTGTGGGATTAGGTCCTACTGTCCCAGATATCCCATGGCCCTGGCCCAGTGTGTGGTGCGGAGTGAGGTGCTATAGCCCAAGAGTGAGCAAATGATGAGGGCATCTAGGGGACCCGTGAAAAAGGTTCCTAAGAGGACAAGAGAAAGAAGTATACTCAGCATTTTCCTGCAGATGGAAGAACAGTGTCCCTCTGCCTGCTAGTGCTCAGCTCACACAGTCCCATCTTTATAAATTCACTTCTGACACTTTTGGTTAGGACCTAAACACATGCAATGTCTCCTTTGCCTCTGTGTCCCAACTCTCTAACCTGTGTCACCAGAGGCCAGTGTAGCTAAGGGAGGGTAAGGGGAGGGAGGTTTCCTACACTTCTCTCCTCTGTCTCACTCCTAAGCTGCTTCCTAGGTCCCGTCAGTGGACCCAAATGTGCTTTGTTACGGGAAAACCTGGAGTGGGTGTGGGCAAAGAGGGTCTGAGTCTTGACAGAGGGAAAGAGTTTAGAAAGGCAGGAAGGCAGCATAAGAAAACTGTGCTTGTGCTGGTAATTTCCATCAGGGTATTTACAAAGGAAGGGTGACAGGGTCCAGGGAAGGCTACAGGGAACATAAAGACTAGACCCAGAAGGACATTGGTAATCAGATCAAAATGTCAACACATACTCTGAGGACTCTGGGTTTCCAGAGGAGGGTTTTCAATAGGATTGTGATAGCAGACTTGTAATTTAGTAAATGGACCCTTCTGGCAATTCAAAGATCTCAAATCTAGAAGAGGGCAGGAAAGTTAAAATATTGTTGTGCAGTAAACAGGCAGGCAATGATGAAAGACTGAATGTTGTGCAGTAAGCAGGCAGGCAAATAATGAAAGATTGAATGAGGGAAGGTTAAGTAGGTCAAAGAACTGAAGAATGTGTGGAGATACATAGACAGGTAATTGGCAAGACTGGTAATAATGTGATGTGGGAGGCAGAGAAGAGGAGGAAGAGCGAGGACACCGGGTTTATAGCTTTTGTTCATGGGTGCATCTTAGGGAGGAGGAGCGGGAGAGGCAGGATCCAGCTTTGTGCTGAGAGCGTGAGGTACTGAAGAGTGTAGTGCATCAAATGGGACTATTCCCTGGGCTCTTGCATCTTCAGTTTGGAAACCCAGGAGGTGAACCTGGAGTGGATGTACTCACTGAGGATATATTGTCATTGAAGATATATTGTCACATAAATTACAGCCAGATGAGGCCATGGAAAAGATGAGGTCACCCCCTGAGAGCGTCTGAGATGAGAAGAGAGAGTGTTTTGGAGATAGCTGTGGGTGAAAAATAATATTTGAAATGGACAGAAGAAAGAAACTTGAGGAAGTCCTAGTGAGCAGGGGTTTCTGCATCTCCTTCCTGTGGTTCAATGCAGCGATGTGGCTGCCAAGATGAGGAGTGGTGGATTGTCAAGGTGTCACCTTCAGAATTTAGAATCTTAACTAAGTAGCTCAATAATGCTGCATCCTGAGGTGTAGAGGAAATGACCCACAGTGGCTGTTTATGACCTAGGATGCTGTAATGGTGGTACTTACTGCAGACTGATCAGGCCTGCAACCTCCTAAATGAGTAGATGGTGAAGGCTTAAATAAAAAGACAAGTGGTGTGATTTTAGAGCTACAAGAGGGTCCAAACCCTCTAGCAGAATTTGAGATTCTCAGGGGACTGAGACAATTCACTTCTCTGGGTGGCCCAAATTTGGTTTTCAAACAAAGAAAGCGGATAGAGTAGAAAGCATGGAAGATTGAGAAGGACCTTGGGAGTCAGCTCAAGGACTCAATAAATTATGTTAATTTAGAAGAACTTTCTTATCTCCAGATTGGCCTTCACTGAAGGACTAAGATGCCTGCAGCCACAGTCTTTATCTAGTTAATTGGTGTGGGAGCCAGGCATTCCCAGCTGTGGCTTTATCTTGTCCTTTGAGGCATCAGAGCATCACAGGTCATTAAAGGCCTCATCTGGGACCAGTGATTCATTGAGGTTCTCTCACTATGAATCTGCCATGCTTCTCCAAGCAAGGGGCCTAGGCTTGGGAAAGACTCACAAGTGAACATAAAAAGCCAGTTGATTAATCTTAAATCCTATGCAGAACTGCTTTGTACTGGTCTCCATCGGGCACTATTGGGGGCAGAGGGACTCCAGAAAGGAAAGGGCTACTGGGATGTCTTTAGGTAATGGGGACTGTGCCTAGGAAGGGTATAGGGAACCCTGGTCTGTTCCTCTTTTTCTCTTTTTCTCCCTATTATGAAGTGAGCAGTTTTGCTCTGTCGTAATGGCTACTTCTCCACAGGCCAAAGGCAATAGAACCTATCAACTGGACCTTCCTGAATCATAAGCCAAACATCAACCTTTTCTCTTTCCATGTTGATTCTCAGTTATTTATTACAGTGACAGGAAACCAGCTAACACACAGGGTCATGGCACAATCCCCTAGAGAAGTTCTTCCTTCTGTGGAAGCTTTCTGCTTCCAAGTCAAGAACCTGATGTTCAGCATACAGCAGGGCATGGCAGAGGTACCCAGTGAATGCAGCCTCAGTTTTCAGTGATGTGTTTTAAGAAATGGTTCACCCATGTGGCTGAGAAGCAATTTCTCAGAATTTTTCCTGTGCTTTCCATTTCCAGTCATGTAAAAAGTGCAAGAAAGCAGAAACTGGCTGGCTGGATTTAATTTTCTCGGATCATCTATTTGTTTGGGCAAACAACAGTGTGAGTGTGTTTGGGGGAAGCTAGAGTTGAGAGGGTTTTGTGGAAAGCAGCAGCTGTAAACTCCGCATTCTTTTCTGCTCTGCAGGCCTAGAAACTGTCCTTTGCACACAGGCAACGCATTCCGGAGTCTGAAGACTCTTTGGAGGTCTCAGCTGGCTGCTGGAAGATTTCTTCAAGGCCACAACAGGAGACTTTGGCAGAGAAGCTGGACCTCTCGAGGCCTGGCCTTGGACTTGGGCATGGGACCCCAGTGCTGCATACGGGCCACCAGCCGACAAGTGACAGCCAATTAATTGATCAGCAAAACCATGGACAAAGTTCCCCAGCCAGTTCTGCCTGGTCCTCATTATCTGCAACGTAAACCTTAACAAGGGCTAAAAGATGGTTAGCGTGACCTGTGAGGAGATTCCCCAGAAATAAATGGATCTTTATGGAAATAGGTTTCCAGGCAGAGGCGGCAGAATGCACAAACATTTATGTGTTCATAAATTTTGAAGCGTCTTGAGACCAAACCTCAGCAAATGTCAAAGAATTACCATGGTCCCTTGTGAGTTAACGGGCGCTGAACTGTCTGAGGTTCTTGTTGGGTTTTGTGGGTTTAGGGGTCCTCGGGAACCTGCCTTCCACTGCCACACTTGCATCACAGAGCTCCTGCGAGGATTCTGGAAAGAACTCCCGAGGCTCACCTTCGATTTCCACACTGACCCCACCAGGTTGCCTGCCGGATCTTTGGGGCCCTGAGCCTCTGGTGAGATTTTATAAACCATGGCACTCTGGCTACTGCCCACGCCAATGGACTGGCAGCCCCGGGCACCCCAGGTGACTGGACGCACATCTGGCTGCTTCGTGGCAGCAGGCAATCTGCAGCCCTCCTGACCTCAGTAGGGTGGTCGCACCCCTTTGTACCCCCGCAGCGCTGTGCCTCTCCAGTAGCAGCAACACCTGCATAGCTTTGCTTCTCTCTGGCCTTCTGCATCCCCCAGGGCAGGAGCGGATCAGCGTGAGAGGGTGTTCAGCGATCGTTTGTGAGGAGTTTTCCACTTAGGCTGGAGAAGAAAGGATGGGGGCCTGTTAGCTGGTAGGCTACATTGTGTGTGTGTGTGTGTGTGTGTGCGCGCGTGTGCGCGTGTGCGCATGTGTGCTGAACTGGAGGCTGAACCCAGGACCTTCACAATGAGCTGCATCCTTAACCCCTTCTTTACTTTTTTAGTTTGATTCAGGGTCTTGCTAAGATCCTGCCTATCCATTTGCTCCACAAGCACACAGAGAATTTTAATTCCCTGAGTCACTTGTATACCAAAGGTGAGCAAGATGTGGCACCATCCACTGTGAACTGGGCACTGGGTACACTGACTTCCATTCATTCTTATGGGGAAGAGGAAAGCCAGGTTCTAGGAGAACCAGGTGGGCTTTTGAAGGAGGGGCAGAGAAGGGCAGCCTTCTCTGGAAGGAGACAGAGGGCAGTCCTTTTCCAGCTGCAGGGGAGGGGTCTGTTTCAGTCTCCTGCTGTCCATGGCTACAGCCTCCCTTTGGCCTGTGTGCAGTGTCAGAGAGCATAGGACCATCCTGGGTGCCACGGAACTAGGTTTCTCTTGGTTGCTGGACCCTTGGTCTCTCCAGGACCCATGAATCCCTGGGCATTGGTGCCTTCCCAGCCTGCAAATCCTCACAATCTGAGCTACCAGTGGCTCTGGGCTCACTGGGGAACAGGGGTCCCAGCCACCTCTCTGGTCCACACTGTTGTTACAACCCTCTGGGGAAGGCTTCAGGAGAGGGGAGGCCTCTGCTCCTACTGCAGGCTTCTGGACTTTACAGGAGAATGCTCTCCATGTTCCCCAGGTCCATGGACTGGGGAAGGAGACGTGATGGAGGCCTTTGTCGCCCTGACCCCCACAACAGCACGAGGACACTGTGGTTGACACTCTGGCTCCATGTGGGCCTCAGTCCATCTGCAGTGCCTGTTCCCTCCAGGCAGCGTGTCACTGCCCACTCCACTCTGTGTGAGCCTAGGGACACGGCACTCATCAGCTCAGGGACAGAGCGTGGGCCCAGGTCGTGCGTGCAGGACCTAGTCTTCTATTTCCTGTGCCCCATGACCTTGGCCCCTGGGCCTTGTGACCACAGAGAGACCTTTCTGAAGGACCATCCCCAGGGAGCCATTCCTAGATTGGCAGAGCCTTCAGGTGGGTGTCAGGGGGTGGAGCCTATGCTGCAGGCTCAGGGTGGGCATCCCCCGTGTCCACGTGTCTGATCTCTGGTCCTGGTGAGGTGCGGGATGGGTGGAGCCTTTGGAAGGTCATTAGGTCATGTGGGGGACCCCCCACCCCATGGAGTTGGTGCCATTTTTTTTTTCAGCACTGAGAATAGAACCCAGGTCCTTTGCACTGAGCTACCTCCCCAGGCCTTTTAATTTTCTTTCTTTCTTTTTAAAAATTTTGAACCAGTGTCTCAGTCACAAGCCGGCCAGATTGGGCTCAAACTTGCGATGCTCCTGCCTGAGCTTGTCTGAGCGCTGGGGACAGAGGCTTTGTCAGAAGAAGCACAAGGTGTATTCTTGCTGCTGTCCATCTCGTGAGGATACCAGCGGGGAAAGCGGGGCCTGACCAGACACCAGAGTTATTGACACCTTGGTTTGGGACGTCCTGGCTTCCATAACCATCAGAGGAAGATGCTTGCTGTCTACGTTACCACTGTATGGTGTACTTGTCGTAGCACCAACCAAACCAGAGCCCAGCCCAACCACCTCCATCCTGGGCCCTCGCTCTCACCGTTTTCCACTTGCCCATGAGCCCAGGCATGGGTCCAAACAGCTAGGGGCCGTTCCCATGTCCCAGGGCCTGCAGAAATGAGAGTCTCCTGGCTAACTCTACTGAAATCATGATGAAAGTCATGTTAAAGAGTGCTCTACTCGAGGTCTGGTAGAGCTGGGGTGCACACCCTGGATTCAGTGAAGCTCGGGCATCTTCCTCTCTCAGCTGGTGCAGGACGCTGCTTCTGTGCCTCATCTCTTCCCCCTGACAGTGATGCTACTGTGTTAGGCCCCCGAGTACAATCCTCTAAATCTGTATTTCTTTCTGAGCCAGATTATCTGTCTTTCTGACAGTATTAGGCCCTGGAAATGTAATTTTTTAAATTAAAGGACTTTAAAACATGGTTCTGACCTAAGAGCTCCATCCAGCCCAGATGAGGACATTTATCTCTGGTTCCATCCCCTTGGCGAGATTTTAATATTGTATCATGCACTTAATGACATGTCTATTAATTACAGCAGAATCCCACCACTGCCTTCTCATGCTTCTGCAAATTGGATAATTTGAGGAAAGTTTTCCTCTATTGAAATATGTCAGTTTTCGAAAACAACTTGGAAACAATTATAACTAAATTAAGATTTTGTCTAAAAGTTATTGTATTAGGGTCTGTGAAAGGCTGTAACCCACAGGCAGTGTGTCCCGTGGGATTCTGCAGGTCTCCCAGACTCAAGGTAGAGAAGGAGCTGAGAGGCCAGCTGCCAGGCTGGTGGGATTCAGGGCTCAGAAGATGTGCCCCGTCTGCCCGTCCTCAGCTGGCTTTCCGGGTCTGTCCCGTTCCCTGTGGGCCCCATTCCCTGCCATGCCTCGGTCCTCATGGACACAGTGCAGGGCAGCAGACGGCACCAGTCCTGCTGGGTCAGGTTGCAGGGTTGACTGGGCCTGGGTCTCTAACGGTTATGGATCGAGTCAGTGCTTTGCCCAGGCATGTAGGATCTGCTGTTGAGAGGAAACCGGATAATTGCTAATAAAAGAAGAGAAATAGAAGCTGATTACAAAAATCCATACTGGCAGCCCGTTGTATCAATGGGTTCCGTATTCAAGGATTTCACCAAGCATGAATGAAAAATATTTAAAAATTTGTGTCTGTACTGAACAAGCACAGACATTTTATTTTTGCCTGAGTCTCTAAATAGTTCTGTGTAATAGCCTCTTATGTCACATTTACATATGAGCAGGTATTGTAAACCATCAAAGATTTGAAGTTTACTGGGGCATTCATTGGTTACATGTACACACTACACCATTTTCTGTGAAGGACCCAAGCGCCCACAGATTTTAGTAATGGAGGGGACCTGGCAAGCGGTTTCCCTTGGATGTTGAGGGACAAGTCCATCTGCAAAAGATGTTCCTATTTGTAGCCTTGGAATCGTTTGTTTTATATATTATACTTTGTAATTCCATATTTTGGAAAAGAAAGTGTCTATAGGTTTTCAAAACAATTCCTACATCAAAACTGCAGCATGTTATGAAGCAAATAGAATTCCTTAAATGAAGATGTAGGAGAAGGTCTTTCAAAGAGAGAAATCAGTTCAGATGAAGCCTTAGTGCTCATGGAGAAATAGTCATCAGTTCACTTGTTTTCTTTATGAATTAACCTTTTGAAGCATGTGAGATGAAACAGGAAACAGCCTTCCGGAATAAGGAAGCAATAAGGACAAGCAAAGCCCATCTTTTCACGAGATCAAATGCAAAAACTGCATAGTAAGAGATTAAAGTAGGAACGCAGTGGCCACTGGGAAGGTAGAGGATGTGTGTGTGAGAAGACTACCCATGCAGACTCTCACTGACTTGCAGTGGAATCCTATCGAGGTAAACACACCATAGACTGGACACGTCACGTGTTGAAGAGGGGTTAACACACTGGGCCTCAGAGGAGGGTTCCTTGGAGTGTGGACCCTGGAAGCAGCCTCAGAAGCAACGTTGCTCTCTGACCGCCTTCTGCCCACCTCCGCTTGCTCTCCTTGCCTCCCCAAGGCAAGACACAGAAAGGACTGTCCCTCCAACCCAAGAGAGATGGTAGAAACCAGAGCCCTGTTGCCCTCAAGGACAGCCGTGAAGCCCAGAAAGACTGCTCTAACCTCCCCCACCTTTCTGTGTCAGGTTGGCTAGGAAGAACTTGGGCTGCTCCCTCTGTGAAGGCCCTGCTTCTCCCTAGAGAAGAACACTGCAGCTGAGAAGCTGGGAAGAGTCAGCTTCTGGGTTTCCCCACTTGCTTTACAACACTGAGCTGGGGGCCCTGTTGTCCAGTGCTGTTTCTACATGGATGTCTCTGCTTCACCACACCTGAGCACAAAAATGGAGAGCTCAACCTGGGGCTTCGCATTTTCTAAGCCCCTAAATCATATAAATCCGTGGCCAAGCCTACATTTCAGATGTGTTTTAACCATTGCGCAAAAGCATTTGTGTGGTGCTGCTGTGCAGCATTTCTGAAATGCCCTGGAGCCACTCCCTGAGGGCCAAGAGCACAGCCTCTGTCCCTGACTTCTCCCTTGCTCAACCAGCTCCTCCTGCAGTCCTGGGTGTCCCCAACATCCGCAGCGCCACTGACGCGACTGACCTGTGTCCTTGGGCACCAGCTCTGCTGACCAGGCATCTGCCGACAAGTACGGTGACTTCGGACACACAGGTGGATCCCCCAAAGCAATTCTGCTGTTAAGGCTTGTTAATGTTCAGCAAGGTCAGAAATTATTTTATCTGAAAAAATGCAGCCTGAGAAGTGTGCAGAGAGGGTCCCCAGGTCGATGCTGCATGCATCTTAGTAAAATAGGCGAACATCAGACTTACAAAGGACTGGATGCTTGCCCTGCATGGTCCCTCACTCTTCCTTCACAGGTAAAGGGACGGAGCTCAGAGGACCTGTCTTTTCTTCAGCCAGACAGTTAATTAGTGACAGAGATGAAACTAGAATTCCCATCTTCTGGTACTCAGTTTCTGTTTAATCCAAAATGTGGCTTATCTGTGTTTTATCACAGATAAATTTTTGACATCACATTTTTGATAGCATTTCAACATGAGAGACAGGCTGCTTTATTAACAGTTTTTTCCTGCATCTTCCTCTCTCCTTTAGATGTCTCCTGAGCGGACAAAGCCCATTTTTGATGAGGGAATTTATCTTAGAGAACTCACTTTCCTGCATTCAAATCAGCCCTTTAAACATCCTGCATTTGAAGCTTTTCTTCTGGATCCCATTGTGAGGTGATAATGCGGTGCTGAAAACTAATTAGATCATCAGACGAAACTGTCTGGGCCGCCATCTGCTGAGGCTGGAGAGAAGGAGGCCCTGGCTGAACCAAGAACTGGGACCAAAAATAGCAACTTCTCCCCATCTCTCATCCTGTTCTTTCCCAGCTGTGATGGAGAAGGCTTTACCTGAGGTGCTGGGCTGGCCTGGCGGCCACATGTCCCTTACACAAATGTTACATCTTACAGATCTGCTCTTGTTGGTCTCTGGGTTATTGCGGTCTTGGTGGTTCAGTGGGATTCTATCAATTTCCCCCTTGGGCCCTCACCCACCGCTAAAAGTGCCGTCTTACACACTGCATTTATGCGGAGTCGAGATGGCTTGCGAGTCCAGGCATATTACTCATGTGAGACCCCAAACCTTGTGGTAGATAGTGTCCATGACTTGGATGTTACAGTGAATTCTTGGGTCACTTTTGCCAATGAACCTGATATCCAACTTGTCAGGTTAACATGGGTTCCAGTCGCCCCTCCCTTTGGGACTAGGTGCTCTCCCTTTATTCCTAAGGATGCTGCTCTTCTATTTGGTTGGAACAAAGTTTGCTTCCCAGATTATAGAAATGTGAAGAACAGCTGGCTTTTGTATACCTGGTCCTTTCCAGGCAGGTGAGTGTGGTCCTGAATCGATAGGACTTTTTTCCTTATGTATAAGGTCTAATAAAAAAAGATAGCAAGTGTTTGCATTTTAAAAACTTATTACAATAAAAGATACACTGCTGTTAATTCCTCTCCAAATATGATCTATGTCTTCCAACTCATGTATCCCACCTCTCTTGCGGTTCTGGAAGTCTACTTTTGTCAGTGTCTTAGTGGCTCTGTCCTGTCCGCCTCCAGAATCAATGAAAACTTGACCTTTCAGGGTCCTTTGGTCTTACAGGAAGAGCCAGAAGTCACATGGTGCCAGGCCTGGTGAGTAAGGTGGACGAGGACACAGTGTCCAGTTTTTGTTTGACACACGTTGTTGTCCATGAAGGGTGATCATAAAATAGGGAGACATTGAATTAAAAAATGTATTTTTGTAAGTGCAGTGTCATTGATCTCCTCAGAATACTTCTGTACTCCGCCTGGGTTCAAGCGTACTTACCCCATTACTCTCAGCAGAGTCTTTTACCGTAGTAAGTTTTTAAATTTAAACATTCACCGTGCCTTCTGATCACCTCTCCAATACTCTTGGGTTCATTGTTCAAAGGTCTCGGGAAATACCCGAGCTCCGGACGTCTGCCCTCAGATTTTGCACAGGGGACCACTTTGTCACGTTATTCTGGCTGTCACTTTCATATCTTGATTCAGAAATGAAAAGTCAGATTCTTTTAGAAAACCTGTCACCTCACAAACCTGAGCATGAACCAAGCATGAAAGGAAATCTTATGTTCTCGGTGGATTGTAAGCCAGAAATTAGTCATATTGCATTCATACTAAATAAATAATGGCACTTTGGTGTTGGACCAAGATTGCGTTAACTTAGGTCCTGAAAAAATCCAAGTGGCTGATACTTAGGTTGTCTTTCTGCACTTTCTAACCCCAGATAGACCTGTTTCCATGCTTTCACATCAGCCACAAAACTTCCGTGCTGCTGAACAGTAGTATCGGCAGACTTGCCCATGACTGAAAATAAGTGGAGAGGAATCGAAACAGCAGTCACCATGGCAACAGGCGAACGAGAAACCACAGGAATGAACGAAAGCCAACTGCCCAGAAGCAGTCCTGGAGGGTGTCCAGCGCGTCCTGAATCGTTTGGATTTCTGAGTGAGGCCTGAGTGTCTGAATTCCTTTCCACGTCTCTATTTTCCATTCTTGTGGGTTGTTTTAAATAACAGTATCAAGCGACGATCTACTTTATCCTTTTAGCTTTTGGCTACATCTCAGGTCCCTCTTTTATTTTGAGACAGGGTCTTCCTAAGTAGTTTACCCAGGCTGGGCTCCGTCTTGCGATCTTCCTGCCTCAGCCTCTGACAGCCCTGGGATTCTAGGCGTGCACAACCACATCTGCTTTACCAGCTACTCCCTATTAGGAGGCCTAAGCCGCCAGACCCCCTGTTCTCCCCCAGCCCACTGAAAGCAGGTGGCACTGGGGCACTGTCTGCTCCCAGTTGGGAGCACGGCACCCCTACCCTTCCCACGCTGGCTTTCTCTTGGTCCCTTTGGCACCTCCCCCCGACCCATTTGCTGTTGGTCTGTTCTGTGCACCGTAGTCACTCTGTGGGACGTGTAACTTGGATGCTGGACTCCAGCCACTTAGCAGGAAGCTTTAAAAATACCTGCCGTGAGTCTGTTAGACGTGCAGACCTCACTCCCGCCCCTTCCTCACAGCCTGGGGTGCACAGGCCATGTACGACTGTTTCTTGGTCTTTGACTCTGGGCTGTGACTCCTGTGCCCGCCCCACCATGCGGGTCCCTCCCGTGGGGACTGAGTGTCACCTCGCCACGCGCTGGTGAGTGGGGCAGACAGGCTCAGCTCTCCCCCTTGAATGGGATGCACCTCTGTGCTGCTTTTTATTATCCTGCGTGTGTTCTCCCTCCTGTAGTGTATAAATTCCCTTAGAGGCAGGATCCACCGCTGGCTCCCCTTGCCTCGCCACGTGCCTGAGTGTGCGCTGCTTAGGTTAAACTGTATTTACCTAAGGAATGCGGGTATGAACCTGCCATGAAGACCGGGACTTTGGGGTTTGCATTTGGGAGGTGGCAGGAGTGTGGTCTTGGGATTGCCATGGCCAAACGGTAAGTGTCAGGAGACAGGGGGGTGCAGACGTCCCCTCTCAATGCAGATCTTGTTCAGCCCCTCCTTGGGCTCCTTGCAGACCTTGTGGAGTCTGACTCTCATTTACTTCTGCTCTTATAACATGGTAGATGAAGAAAACATCACAGGATTTCCGGGAGAAATAATTTAATGATGCAAACCATGTAACGAGTTGCTTGACACATGACAAGCATTTACTACACCCTAGTTTCCCTTCCTCATGTCTAACTCCACTGAATTAAGAAACATGAATCACAGTTACTTTGTTGTGAAGAAATTACAGCATAGCGGCATTGCCATGGCATTATTTTCTCCCCGTCTTATCTAAAAAGAGAATGTGAAATCATTTTTAAAAATAAGGGGAATGAGCTGAAAGGAAAAGAAAAAGGAAACCTTTCATCGGTGGGTCACAATCCTAAGCACCAAATTCATCAATGAACAGAACCTCCTGTGGAGGTTTCTGGAGCCTGAAGTTTAAGGAGTGTGAGGAAGGAGGAACTCTGTCCTTCCGATTTACTGAATGAACAAGGTCATCCAGTGGAGCATACACAGGTCATGGAGTGTATATATATATACACCTGATATGATACCACGGAACATGTTTCTTCCTCAACAGAGCCCACAGCGGTGACTCCTAACAGTGATCTTGGGTAGACCCTGAAGGTGTTAACAGTAAGCTTCCATTATGCAAGGCCCTTTCCCTAACCCTGTCCCTCGTTTGAAAGTACTTCCTGTCTACAGGAATAACACAGCTCCTTAACCTGGCACGGTCCTCCATGCACACAGCTCTTCTCAGGGGACAGGCTCGTGTCCTAATGATTTGCAAGTGATTCACAGGTGCACGGTTCACTGCAGCTTGTGAGGCTGGGCAGCCCCTTGCTCTCCTTGGTCTTCACAGTTTCTCCTGGTGCCTTCAGTCCTGAGTGGGCGGTTGTGAATTGGCGAGTAGGGAGTGAGTGACGAGGGTCATGGTGCTCAGCTCTGGCTGCAGGTTTGACTTCTCTGGGGTGCTTGGTACAGTGTTGATGCAAGGATCCACCTCAGGGTGGCTCTTAGGAAAATGAGGAAGGACTGATTGCTGGGTCTTTGGAGGAGCTCCAGTCCTCCTGTTCAGCTTGGATATCATCTCCTGACTCATAGTGCAGACTGTTTGGCTTCTGCCTGGGACTCTTCAGCCTTCCAGTGTAGATTTTTCAGGCTTCTGATGCAGATCCATCAGCCTCCTGATGCAAACTTGCATGGAACATCACAGTGAGCTCCAGACCTTGGACTGGACCCTTCAGCCTCCGAATCTTCATCCAACTCTGTGGTCGATCATCATAAGCCAGTCTTGTGATTTCTCATATATTTGCATATTTTTGTTATATTTATTTGTCTGGTAAACCCTTACCGATATCAGGCATCCTAGGGTGTAGAGGACATGCCCTACTGTGATTGTTTTCACCTTAGGATTTGGTAATGGTTGGTACATTGTGTCAGCTTGAGAAGTTTAGAAGCTTAACTAAGTGACTCAGCAGTTGTGCAACCCAGGGTGTAGAGGACTCACCCTAAGGCAGGTAGCCTGCCTACAATACAAAGCAAGAAAAACAGGCTTGCTTTTCCCCTTTTGCTCTTGTTGCTTTTGCTGTCTTCTGCTGCTATGAACTGTTGCCCTCTGCCATGTGTCACCCTGCCTTGGTGCCAGCTGATTATAGGCAGAAACCTTCACAAACTGTGAGCTAAATAAACCTTTCTTCTTTTGACTTTGGGTGTTGGGTATTTTGTCTCAGCAAGGAAAGAAAAATAACTACCACAATGCATAGAGGTTCTGACTTTCTTGCTTTTGTCTCAAGTCTTTAGAAGTTGACCAAAGTGACTACAGTGTACAGCACAGGACAGATTATCTCGACCTTCTCCTTGATTTAGTGACATCAGAACCTAATGCAACCAATGGCAACATGAGGCTATGCAGTGCAATGGATATTGAGACAGACTCAGTCCTTGTTGGTGAAAGGACAACAGTGCAAGAGCGAGAGATTGGACAGACACTCAGTCCTACTACACAGATGTCCCTCATTTGATGACTGAGTCCCACTCCCATGACTAGGTCATTAGTTAAATTGATAGCTAAATAGATGTTGTATATAATATGCATGTTGCAATATTCAGAACAAAGAAACAGCCCAAGGAAACTCCAGCTTGATAACTTTGCTTTTATTTGCATAACTCTTACATGCAATGTAATGTAATGTAATGTGCAGCAGAACATTAAATCACAGAACTGTGCTATGCTGCACATACAATCAGCGGAAGTTACAGTGCTGTATAAACAAGGTATCCTGCACAAAAACACAGTGAGGTCCTGCAAACACGAGGTACAGAGCTGTACAGGAAAAAAAAAAGATAGGAACTAAGTGTGAGAGGCAGGTTGTCTATCTGAACAGTCATTAAACAGGCAGGTCATTAGATGAGGACTATCTGTATAACAGTGAACTTGAGGTCTACCAAGTGCACACAGTGCTGGCCATGGTGCCCTGTACCACATGCATGACCGCCCCTCATCTCTGTGAACACAATCGAGAAGCTTTCTAGTTGTTTTGTCCCATTTTCCAACAGGAGAAAACCGAGGCTGAGTGAAAATGAAGGAGCTAGGACTTGACTGGAAATCATTTTAATGTTTTCACATCTCATTTCTGAGTGTTCGTTTACTTACTGGGGCTTGAACGGAGGCTTTTCACACTGACCCGCATCCTCAGCTCTTTCCTGACTTTTTTATTTTAAGACAAGCTCTTGCTACCTTGCGGAGTTGTCCAGGCTGGCCTTGAACGTGTGATCTGCTTGCTGCAGCCTCCAAGAGTGCTGGGATTACAGGCATGGCCAGCATGTGAGGCTGGGGTGCTCGGTTTAGAGGCGAAGAACTGCATAAGTGGGGAGGATGCACACTGCTGCATGCATGGGTGCTGCTGGTACATGCCTGGGCAGGGTGACAGGAGCTGGCTGGGTGTGAGGAGAGGACAGGAAGAGCAGCACTGAGTTGCAGCTGTCACTGTGCACAGATGGGAGTTGAGGGCTTGGAGCTGAAGAACCTGGGCAGGCTGTAGAGCTGTGGAGATTTGCTCCTTCCTGCTGAAGGCTCTTTCTGTACCGTGCACCATTTTGAGCCCTTTGGGAGCACAGGTTCCACCCTGAGGAAGCCCGGGAAGGGTGGCCCCTTGTCTCTGCTTCACTGGACAGAAGGGAAGAGGCCTAATCAAGCCCTCACCCCAGTCATGGATCTGTGAGCAGGAAAGGGCTGAGCCAGCCTCCCTTCTCCCTGGTCCGTGGCTCAGGCGGTACAAGTGGCAGCAGGCGTGGCATCAGGACCCGGGTCTGGCTGGTGCTCGATGTGCCTGGTCACGTTGTATTGTTGGTGAGCTTCTGTTCCTGCCATCGGGACCACACCATGGCACCGTCCGTCCATCCTCGGTGGCCCCAGAGTTGGAATCTGAGGGTGGAATGTGCAAGGTCCTGACCTCATCTCACCAGACATTTCCCTCCCCTCGGCAGCCTCAGTCCTTTGGAATTGTTTGTAGTCACTAAAGATTTAGAGACAGAAAATTTTATAAACTGCCAGACTCCCATTGTTCCTTGTCTTATTTTATTTTTCTCTCCGTGTAACTCCAACAGTTTCACCCTCAACACCACTGACCTTCTGTGTGGAAAAGTAGAAACATCACAATAGCCAGGCCTCAGTGTAGCTGGTGCCATCCGGGTGAATTTCTGACATGTAGTGAGCAGTTGCAGGAGGGTCTCTAGCTTTGTCCCCCATTCCATGTGGCTCCTGGAGGCAGCAATTGGGCTAGGATTGGGGTCCATCCTCCCCTCTCTGACGTGTCCTGATGAGGGGTCTGTCCTGCCCCGACACTGCTGTAGGGGTAGCCACAACTCTACCCTCCATAACTTGCTGCCTAGCAAGAGGTTCTTGTCAAACCCCAGATAGGGTCACACATTTCCCCTATACTTTTCTACTGGAAGATCCTGGGATCCCAACTTGGAAAAGATCAACAAGACGACACCTAGACAAACAAAGGGGAGGCTGTGTCCCTCTGTCCCTGGAGAAGCTCTGGCTGAGAAAAGTGTGGATGGTTTGCATCAATGTCACAGTCCAGTTTGTTCTACCTAGCACCTTCTGGGAACTCCTGGCCATGGTGAACTTCAGGGGAGTTACAGTTTGGATCTTCAGTGACCCCCAGAACTCTGTAAGGCTTTGGGTTCAGCCTGTGGTGCCACTGGGAGGTGGTGCAACAATTATGAGGTGAGGGCGAGCTGGAGGAAGTTAGGTCACTGGGGGTGCACCTGTGAAGGGGTCCTGGGGGTGCTGGTCCTTTCTTGTCGCTTCTCTCCTTCCCAGATTCCATGATGTGATGAGCTCTGGTCTACCAAGCATTCCCAGTCATGATACTCTGCCTTGCCACTGGTCCAAATGGAAGGACTGTACCAAAGGGCCAAGATGGCAGGATCATCTCGCCATGGACTGAGAACTCTGAAACTGTGAGCTAGGCTAAACCTTTTCTTCTTGTAGGTTGATCTTTTAAGGTATTTTATCATAGTGACAGAAAGCCGACTGATGCAGATGGACATGGCCTAAAGCAGGAACAGACTCAGCTGCCTGATGCAGAAAGTGCTGGTTCTCCTCATGGGGACACAGGGATTTCGATGGAGGGGGTCAGAAGACTGCATGAGCTGGCTTGTCTCAGAGGGCTAAGACTTCCTGCCTGGACTTGCTTGTGAGGTCAGAGTGTTCTATGTCTTCCAAAGCAGTCCATGCACCAAAGGCCTGGCCACATAACCTGAGGCTCCTCTGTGTGGAGCCTGCTGCAGTGGCCTCTTTTTCTTCTCTGGGTGAAAGTCATGAGCCCAGTGAGTGAGTCCCTTTCTCAAACTCTTTTGTCCTGAACCAATGAAGGCAGAATAATGACTTGGTTAATGGCAACTACTGGTCAATCATCAAGATACCACATTCTCTCTTTTCCTCTGATTTTCATGTTGTCCACAATGCATTTATTTGTGCTTTCCTTCTACTTTGCTCCAGCATGGATGTAAGACAGTGTTTCCAAAGGAGAAGAACTACACAGGGCATGAGCAAATGGGATCATGAAGACCAAGCCCAAACAGGAACAGAGATGTGAGCTGTGTTCAGAAATGAAGATACAGGAAGCTCTGTGTTTCCCCAAGGGGCCATGACATAGGCTTGAGCTTCTTAGAACCTGCGGCTCTTCATCTTTGCTGGAATTGCTAGTTACAGATACATAAAACCGAACACTCTTTAACTACAGTTGGATTCTTCTTGAGCAAAACATTGGTGTATTCAATTACAAAAGAATGCAAATCAAAGATGAAGTTCTGAAAATATATATGTATATGTCAAAGAAAGCAGCAGAATTTCAGTTGCTATGGTGGAGGGGATGAGAATGTACTTAAAAATTATAGGCTGAAAGCTCAATTAAAGCTCTGTGGTTCAGATGTGGAGCATGGTTCACAGATGGAGTTCAGAAGTAACACATCTTGTCGCTGGAGCCTTTGCCAAGAAAACACAAGTGAAAAAGTGATCCTGATAAAATCTGCAGGACATTTGCTGCAGTATGACAATGGGCACCATATCTGTGCCTTAATCCACACTTCCTACACCTCCAATCGTGTTAAATAACATTTTCCTGCTGTTTTTTATAAGTGGAACCCATTCCATAGGAGAGTTTATATAGCAAATACCATATAATGAAAACCAGGTCTGGCTATGTAATTTGGGGGCATCCAGTGCAAAGTGAAAATATAGGGGTCCTTCTTAAAAATTATCAGTGATTTCAAGACAGTGGTAGCAGACAGGGCAGGGTCTTCCGGGAGCAGGCTTTGAGACTGTGCCAGTCCCGACAAGACGCTGCAAGCGCCCCACATGTTCTCTCTCTATTGGGGAACCATCAGTTTCTTCATCCTGTGATCAGCACCTGAAACATCTGTGCTGAGCTCTTATGGCTTAGATCTGAAGTGTCCCCCAAAGCCTCACGTGTCAGGGGTGGGCCTTTCAGCTGGTGATTGGAGCGTGGGGTGATTCATCCGTTGTTGAGTTCAGGCCTGAGGTGCTGTAATGAGGTGTGTGTGGGCTCTGGCAGGAAGAGGTGGTCTCTGGGGTGTGAGCTGGAAGGGTTTCTTCTTGTCCCTGGCTCTTCCCTCTCTCTCCCTGCTTCCTGCCTGCCGTGGAGTTACGGTTGTTCTCCATTGTGCGCTTCACTGTGCTGCCCCTGCCTGGGAGACAGAGAACCATGGACTGGGTTCCCTGACCCTGTGAGCCAAAGTAAGCCTGCCCTTCTTTAAACTGGCATTGTTGGGTATTTTTATCTCAGAGGCAGAAAAGTGATACTACACAAGCAATGCATTTCTTACAGTATAGCACATTATCTCCCTTTCGTTCCTTAGCAACATAGGGCTCTAACTGATTGTACACAGCAGAGGTGGAATCACACTGTATATTCATTTATACTTAATATTACTTTTGTTGAACTCATCCACAGCATTGTATTTTGTTTATTGTCCTTGTTTTCTGTTGCTTTGTTGTATAAAAATAACACAATTTACTCATTTTAATGCAGACAAATATATAGGATGCTTTCAAATTCTGGGTATCTCGACTACTATCTCATATATTTAGGTGCATTTCTTATGATTTTTTCTGGGGATGTAACTTTATATTTTCAGATATTGACTTGCTTGGCCACAAAGTGTCAGCACTTTCAAATTTTCCAGAAAATGTCCAAAAATTTCGGAAGTTTTTATTACAACTTTAAATTTCCAGAAGTAGTAAAGTTTTTTCTACATTATGAGTACTTAGTTGTCTTGGAAGGACAATTCTGATTTTTGAAAATGTTTTAGGAATACAGTCATACATCATGGTTTTAATCTGGATGTCATTCTTCCTAACAGGGTAATAAATTTTGCATGTACTTATTGATCACATGGACTTCCTCTTTTATAGAAAATTTGCTCACATTTTTTCTATTTCTTTCTCTGTCTTTTTGTTACTGATTTGTAGTTCATCTACTTCCATATAAGTCCATTATTTAACATAGGAAGATGTGCTTTCCTACTTGGTTATAGGAATTTTATTCTCTATGTAATATGTTTTATGGATGGATGTGGGTTTGGTTTATGTCTAAAATGCTCACTAAAAACTCAGGTGTTCAGAGCGGGCTTTTTGAAAGGCAATTGGACCACAGGGGTGCTGCACTCATTAGTAAATTCACTAATGGATGAGTTCATGGCTTAATGGGGACAGTTCTGTTTGCAGGAAGTGATGCTGGAGGTCGCCAGCCCCTTCCCGCTCTCTGCCATGGGTTGAGGTGCTTTCTTCCACCATTCCTTTCCACCATGCACTTTTTGTTTCAGAACTAGCCAACTGTGGACTGAACCCTCTGAAACCATGAGTGAAAATAAACACTTTGTCCTTTAAATTGTGCCCCTCAAATGCTTTGGAAAAGTGACTCTCTGCAGTGGGAAAGTGCCTAATACTATGTGGTTCATCTTACAGATCAATATTTGTGTCTGGTGTGAGTGGGAATCCCTTTTGACTGTTTAAAAATGAACTTGAAGTTGCTCCTGCATCAGTTTTATGAAGAGTTTCCTTTCATACTGCAAACAGAGTCAGGCTGGCCCTTGTCTGGTATTGACAGATGCTTGGTCTGTTTCTCAGTTTTTTGCTTTTTAAAATATTTGGCTTTAGGAAAATTTCTCATTGAGGGAACAGGGTAGATCTGGGTATCCACCAGATATAACTCTTTAGTTATAGGCTTGTGGGTGAGAAAGTGAAAAAGTAATAGGGTAGATACTAAAAGGCCCAAGTTCAAAGCCATCTAGGCCATCCATGCAACACATTCTATGTAAGTAACTTTTAGAGATGAAATCCCTTTTCTTATAATGGATAACAACTGTCCAGCTGAGTTGGCAAAACCACAAATTGTATTAATTATTACCTAGATATAATATGGATTTTCAAATGTTAGCAAACATATAACAAGTAGTGCAAATGTAGAAGAGAAGCAAGAAAGGAATAAAGCATGTTGCAATATAAAACTATTCAGAAGTGGTCTCAATACCAAATGGACACTAAATATTATGTGCATTGTGTTACAGCGCTGCTGTACTATGTGTTGACACTCCTTTTAAATTGTAATTCTATTACCAAAGCCATGGAACAGAAGTTAGTTCTGTTGTGTTTAATGTGGGATCAGTAGGGGCAAACCTCCAAACTTCTTCTCCACTGATGCTTGAGAGTTTTCCATGATTGTTTACTTTCTCTGAATTTGTCTTTACCCCTCTAGGAATTCTCTTTTGGTAGTACTGGTAATACCGAGAATTCCTTCGTATGCATGTAATTATGTTATACAGAATTTTAATGGATTAGCATAAACAGAGAAGCAGACATTATTTAAGGCCCATTGTTGAGAGTATGGATTGCAGAGAAGAAGAGGAGAAAACAAAATGGTGGACAGAGGCGAAATTTCCTGCTCCCCTCAGTCATCATTCCTAACAACGCACGTCGACTAGGTTACATATCACTCGTCTGGAGTTTTTCATCTGACGCAGGTAGAGATGCTGGTTTCCATGCCTTTGCCCACTCGCTTCTCTTCAGTCTCCCATTCCAGTGGCTCTGAAATGCGGTCCCAGGCCAGCAGCATTAAGGTCACCTGAGAATGTCCTAGAAACTCAATTCCCCAGGCTGTCCTATGATTTCCTCATTTAGGACCCTGCAAATATTCCTGGTCATTCTGTGCACACTTATCCCAGAAGCATGTGCTGGGTCCTGGGTGGGTGGCCTGACCAGTGTCCTTTGCCTGAGCAGTGGGAAACAGTGTATTCTCACACCTTTGCAGCTATTGTGACTCTTACCTGTCTCTCTGGTGTAGCTCAGGCTACAGCTGTTCCAAACCCCTGGCAAACACTTTGTCCCCTTCCTCATACTGCACTGGGGCTGAAGCTCTTGAACATGCTGGTGAACCTGTCTTAGTTGTCTTTGACTTCTGCACCCATCTCTGGGATAAGCTCATAGCAGGCACTCAGCACTACAGCGGGGCAATAGCAGCCTAAGGGCTGCTCCACGGTGTAGCATGACATCCTCCATCAGACCTGGAGACAGAAAGCTCGGAGTTGAAAGCAATAAGAATGGACTCATTGGGAAGGAATGTCTGCTTTGGATTAGAGGCAGACTGCTGGGTGCAGTGGCCCAGAAAGGAAGCCAGGCTGGGAGTCCAGGTCAGAGGCAGAGGAGGTAGGGTACCAGTGACCGCACGCCTTGTACCTGGACTGCATTCCTTCGGCTTTTTTTCCCAATGACAGCTGGGTTGGGTCTGACATTAGTAGCCAACACTCTTCACTAGAGTGCGGTCATGATCACTCAGTCACTGGGGAGACGGGTGACAGCAGGTTCCCGAGGCTGCCTGTCCTGATGAATTTCCCCACCTTACAATGGAAGTCATTGCTCCAAGAGCTGTGTCCTGTGTATTGAACTTTGTCAGCTTCTTTTTGGTGAGTCGGGAGGGATTGAGATTCATTCTTTCCTGCAATTCTATGCTTCTGCCTAACCCAGTGGCTGACTATGGAGAACTTGCAAAGAGGATCCATGGTCTCTGCCAGTGCTGCCCATCCTCGTACCTAAGGCGGCTCTGCGCAAGGCTTCTTGGGAATCTGATGAACGTTTGCCAGTGTGGGGAAGCCAAGCAGCTCATAGCTGTGGGTCTCTGTCAGAGCCTGGCAGGCCCCTGCTTCCTGGTTCCAAGGAACCACTAGCAGAAGGGCTTCTGCCGAGACAGACAGATCTTTCTTGGTTTGTTTATAAGCTTTCAGGGGAGTGGACAAAACCCTCTCCAGCCCAGCATCTGTGGGACCAAGATTTGCCTACTTGTCTTGATCATTAAGGCATGAAGAACTCCTGCAGTTTGGGTCTCACTTTTTTTCCAAAGCTGGGTCATGATGGTCTTTGGCAGTTCAAGGTGGATCGGTTCTTTGATTGTGGTGGGTTGTTATGTCACCACAGAGTCACGCTGGATGGGGAAGTGGACAGTGGCTGCACACCTGAGAAAGCCTGATGGCTGAGCAGCCTCACGGCTGTGTTTCTCTTCATTTTTATTCCTAAAATGGACTTCGTTGGTAGTGATCATCACCTCGAAAGGATTGGGTGGTGAAGACAGAGAAGCCAACTGTCTGGGGTTCAGAGCTTTTACAAAGGCTTGAACTCATCTGATCATTGGAGATTCTCCCACAGTGCACTACTACTTGGCCCTCCATGGAACGGGCAGGTGGCTGTGACCGTGGGCCTGGCCTCCTTGGGTTCTGCCTGCAGGACAGGCTTAGTGTACACACGTCTAAATTCCCCACTTCACTGCTAAAACCCAAGGTTCATAAATAAAGAAACAGAGAGCAGTCTACTATCCTTGGTGTATTAGTCAGGATGCTGGACAAGAACTTTGAACAACCCTGAACCCTACTGGACAAAAGAGGCATGAGTAGGCAGACTTTTCCTGGAATCTTATGACCTGGTTTAATAGCTACAGAAATCTGTCATAAATGCCAGGCTTAGAAAGACTTGTTTCTTGTCAAGACGATTGAACTCAAACATATAAACAGTGGAGAGGTGATTCATTTACCATGCCCAGCACTCTTCAAAGCTTTAAAGAGGCCGTTATCTTGTAAGGTAAGTGGAAAACTTGGGAGAGAAATGTCGAAAGGTCTCACAAAAGCCTTAAATCAAACTGCAGTAATAAAAAAAAAAAGAAAGAAAGAGGTCCAAGTGTGTGCGATGTGACCATAGGAGATCAGTAACCAAGGAGGACAATGTTAAGCTGTCCACACTTGGGCTAAAAAGAGCAAAAACCAGCAGACAGGAAGCAGGGTGACATAGTTATAAATATAACAGAGAGGACCGCTCAGGCCATGCACCGGGCTGGTGAGCTGGCCCTTCTGAGAGTCCCAGGTGGGAGCCAGTGTGGGGCAGCTCAGCCTTCTCTGGAGCTAATGGGGCCTTAATAGGCAAATCTATGAATAGCCAAGGCCCTGGGATCGCGCAGACCCGAGTCCCTGGAAGTGGCTGTTCCTTTTCTGTGTCGTGCTTGTTTTCTGAGGCCTCGACGTGCAGGCCAGCATGCAGTGATGTTCATTAAGTCCTGGATGACAGAGATCCAAGCAGTCCCAGTTGTGAGAAGAGGTATTTTCCCTGCCCTGATTTCTGCCCCCTCAACCACTCTTCCCAGGGTCTCCTACTGGGACGTGGGAGGGACTTGGGAGGGACATGGGAGGGACATGGGAAGCATGTGGGAGGGACACGAGAAGCAGGCAAGAGAGGAGACCAGAGAGTCCTTTGCTTGGAGGTTTGAGCATCTCCCCTTCAGAGAAATTGAAACTGGGATAAAATATTTCATGATGAAAAAAATCGGGTCAATGTTTCCACTTAGTTTCCCATTTTCTCTTGCCCATATTTCTAGGTCTTTTCTTCAGAAAAGCTTTGTAGCACTGTGGGTGGGCCCCGGGATGTAGAGCGCTCCAAGAAGGACAATATCTCAGCCCTGGAGAGCGGAGCCAGCAGCCAAGCTGTCATGCGATGTCACGGAGCACCTTTGTCTTGGGAAAGGAGAATGGTCTTGCCACCCCACGAGTCCCTTTGAGGATGTAGGTCATTGTCTCTAGCTGTCCTTCACGTCGGTGGTGGCCGGAGTGAGCCAGGGCTTTGTTGGGCACCATTGGCGGGAGCATTTCCTCTCTCTTCCCCTGTGGTTTGACCGTGTGGAAATCAATTTCACCTCAGTCTCTGCAGGTGGGTTTGGAGCTGACCCGTGTAGGTGACATGAAAGACTGCATCACACTCACGGAGGTTCTAACGTCATTTCTGGGCCCTGGCTGTAGTCCATCAAATTGTGCTTGGTGAGTTCTGAATGAGAATCCTGGTTCTAAAAACGAGACCATGAAGGTCAGGGATAAGTAGCTTTTTTTTTTTTGACACCATGGATCAAATTCATGACCTCACACTTGTCAGGCAGGTGCTTATGTTGCTGAGCTAAATCCCCAGCCTAGATAAGTAGCTTTTCTAAGGTCACTGTTGTGGGATTTCCCAGCCAGAGACTGGGACAGGTGCTCAGTTTGCACAGGTGGACACTGAGGCTGGGAGAACTGAGGACCCAGGACAGGAAAGGGTCTCCTGGTAGCCCTGGTCATGGAGCAAGACTGTGGGGGCACAGCCCCATCCAGAATGGGATGTGACTGCAGGACCCCGGGACCAGGCTTGCTTCACAGGAGCAGAGGAGCCCTGAAGACCAAGGACAAACCACACTGCCAGAAGCCTGAGAGCCCAAGGCAGTGAGCGCTGCAGAAAGGACCAGCGTGCTCATGGCCAGGTCTCCCGGAAGGAGTCCGGGGAGCAGTGATGGAGAGGTGAAGATGGCAAACCTTCGTCTGAACTCTGGTGAACACTCGGGAGTCTGGCAAATCGGTAAAGTGGTTCGGTGCTGTTTCTTCTCCCGAACGGCAGAACTGAGCAAAGGGCAGCAGCAGGGTTCTGATGGTCATGACGGTGGGAAACAGCCCGGCTTCTCCACTTCACCTCCTCCAGGGCTGGTGCCTCTAGGCTGTCACAGTTGTTGTCCCTCCTGTCATCCCGAGACGTCTCTAGTGTTCCCAAGCACAGTCGAGCCGAGGCCTCCGGCTGTCACAGAACCCCGCTGTCCCTAGGGGGGATATCACTGGAACATGGGGCTTCTATCTCCTCATCTCCTCAGCTGTCTCCAGCCCCCAAACGCAAATCTTTGGGCTCTTGGGGAGGGTCCCACTCACCTGTCTGTCTGTCCCAGGTAAGTCTGAGTGTCCTGCCCTCTGCTGACAATATTTGGTGACAGGGAAGTGACAGGAACTGGTGGTGGGACAGAGCAGGAAAAGTCAGATTGGTGATCACGCTGGGGAGGGTTGAGTCACTGGGTTTCTGGAGAACAAGTTTCAAAGTTTCCAGAACTCCATGGAGTGACACCGCAGGAACAAGGAAAGCGTTTCCGGAGTTAGGTCTTCAGGGGCACCACGGAGAGGACTAAGACAGGTACAGGCGGGGGCATGGCCAGACCTGTGTCTCTGCCCCACCTGCATTGCGTAGCAACGTGTGTGCTCTGGGTTCAGCCAGGTTGTCACAAAAGAGCTCCTTTATGAGGCTCTCTCTGGTGGGCCACCTGTATTTATGCCTCCCCTGCTCCACTCATGAATGACGGACTCCTGGGTGCTGTTCTGAACGGTGCAGCAATGATCACGGGACACCCTGAGCCCTGTCCCTTGGAGGAAAAGGTGTTGACGAACCACACGGCACCTCCACCTTTAGTTTCCTGAGGAGCCTCTGCACCATTTCTTGTGACTCTTGGACTCTGGAGTTCCCACCAGCTGCAGACAAGGGCTCCCTTTTCTTCACCTCTTCTCTGAAGCATTTCATCCTTTTGATAATACTTAGTCTGCAGGTGTGAGGTGTCTTATTATAGTGACTTAAATTCACATTTCTCTGTTGATGATTTATGTGGGAAATTGTTATTTTTATGTCTTATTCTCAGAAATATCTCTTTGGTTCCTTTGCCCACTGTCAAATATGCATTTTTCTGGCTGCAGAATTCTTTGAGTTCCTTACATACTTTGAATATTAGACCCTTCTCAGCTGTAGGATTTGCAAATATTCCTTTCCTCACACTGCCTTTTTATTTGCTGCAATTCTGTTGCCTAATTTTATTTTTGTGCTTTTGAGGTGGGATGTAAGAAATCATTGCCTAGACCCACATTGAATGTTTCTCCCATTATTTTTGTTATTGTTGTTTTGTTTTGTTTTTGCGTAGCTTTACAATTTCAATTCTTACATTTAAATATTTGATCCATTTGGGGTTGATTCTTGTGTGTAGGGTAAGGGTTTAATTTTATTCTCCTGCGTGCAGTGAAATAAACCAGACGCAGTGAAGCATCAGGGCACAATCTTGTGGATGTGTAGAGCCTAAAACAGAGGAAACCACAGAGGGAAGGGGGCTCCAGTATCCTGCAAGACAGGGTGGGGAGAGGCAGGGAAAGGGCAGATCCAGGTCAAAGGTTCGCATTTCAGGTGGACAGGAGGGATGGCGCCCAGTGGTGTTTGCAGAGTTAGGGTAGGGAATGTGACAAGGTGGCTGGGGAAGGTGTCTGGTGTGATGTAGATCCAGGGGCTGGCCTGAGCCTCCTGTATTAGCTCCCAGGTGAGGGTTTGGAGGGAGATTGGCTCAGAGGCTGGCAGATAGCTTGCTGTTAGGAAGTGGGACCTGGCTCAGCAGTGACACTGAGGGTGGATGTAGCCCGGAAGGCTTTCTCCCCTTTGAAGCTCACAGCTCTTCCCTTTGCTTTCTGCTGCCCTGGGCTGTGAGCTGAGCAGCTCTCCTCTACCCGGCCTCTCCACCAGGCCTTCCTGCTTGGAGCCAACCAACCATGGAGCAAATCCCCTCAACACTGAGCCCACACAAAATTCTTGTTGAAGTTGGGAGTGTCAGGTATTTTGTCTCAGGGATACAAAAATGACAAAGAGAACATCCCTGGCTGGAACTGATGGAGTGGGAGGGGCGCTGAGCCCCAGGGGAATTGGCTCAGGGTTCCTGGAGGATTCCTGCTGGTCTGTCCAACTTCCAGTTGGATCCGAGCAAACAGCTTGGCTGCTGGAAGGGACAGACAGGCAGCCTCTTCAGAGCCTCAGAGCAGAAGAGGGACTTTGACTTTTTACCCTCAGTGGGGAAAACTCCTAGGTTTGAGCAGATGAATGACATGGTGAGGGTTCTGTTTTTAAAGATAACCCTGGATGGCTTCCTGGTTTTGGACTAGGGTCAAGTGTGAGGGATCCCTTCAGCTCCTGGTTGGACAATGGCTAGTGGACTCTCCAGGTGTTATTTCTACAGCCCAGGGGGAGAAGCTGGCAGCCTTGTTGGTGGTCAGTATGCAAGTGGTGGCAAGCTGTTGGATTATGGATGTTGGGCTACTCCGCTGTGATTTCACCTCCTTGGATTCAACCACCTTTGAATAGAGAATAGTCAAAAGAAAAACATTGCCTCTATGAACTTTTTTTCTTACCAATATTCCTTAAACGATACAGTACAAGTGTTTCCATAGCATTTACATTGCATTAGGTATTCTAAGTTATCCAGAGATGATCTAAAGTATGGGCAGGTGTGTGTAGGTTATGTGCAAATATACCGCTCTGTAGAAGGGATTTAAGCATCTTTAAAATTTAATATCCAAGGGATAATCCTTGAGTTGATTCTGCCAGATACAAAGCACCACTGTGTGTGTGTGTGTTTGTGTGTGTGTACTCTTCATATTTTGAGACTTACGAGAAAACAGGTTACAAAAGAACAGCATTTACTCCAGTTCAAAGCTAATTCCTTAGGGCAGTGAGTGTGTGGGGGTTAAAGGCACAGTTCTGACTATGTATTTGAGCTGTATGACAGGCTGCTGTGCTATACATAGCCACATGGATGGCTACTACCGCGAACCAAATTAATATAGCAGTCACTTTCTGTAGCTGCCTTTTGAAAGTATACTTGAGGTAAAAGCACCTAAAATCCATCCCCCTGGCAAATGTCCAGCACACAGTGCAGTGTTGGGAACTGCAGGATGTAGGCCCCATGCCGCCTCACTAAATCTGTGACTTCCTTCTTCTGGTCCCCCTCCTTACCACCCCTCAGACTCTGCTGTCTGACTTTCACAAAGGATTTTGCATATAAGAGTGATCCTAAGTATTTATCTCTGTATCTAGATAAAAAGCCTCTGTTTAGAAGTAAATGGAAGTTTTAGGAAACCTCCAGAGTTTAATCACAAGGGTCTTGATGTCCCTCTGTTTCCTGAGACATTATCCAAATTCACTTCAGTGCTGTGGGAGACTTCTAGTCTGTGCCAGGGAGGGGATTCCCTGCACAGACGCCATGCATGTCCTGTTCAGTGGTGGGAAGGCTGGGTACAGGGTGGAGGGCGGGACTTCCGCCCATGTGAACCAGGAAGCTGAGAGGAAGTGTGGGAATGGCTGCTTAGACAGGGCCTGGATCCCTCCTTCTGGGTGAGGATGGCCCGCCTGAGCGCGCTCTCTCTTCATGGAGTCATTGCTTTTCCTGTCCAGTCCAGAAGAATTGGAGAGAACATAGCACTGTAGTCCTCAGAAGCATTCTGGTGAAAGACCGCAGTGTCTCGGCTATAGTGTGTCTGTTCCCAAACTCATGTTGAATTTAATCCCTTTATGAGCTATTAAAAGGTGACACCTGTGGGACTTCTGAGGGTGATTGGGACCTGCTTCCAGGAATAGGTTAATTCACCCATGTGACCAATGGATTGATCCATCCATGTGACCAACAGTGTAAGTGAATTAGTGACCTTTGAGGCCAGTTTGGCTGTGACACTCCCTGTCTCTTGTCTTGTGATGTCTTGTGCCATCTCAGGACAGTGCTAGCAAGAAGACCACTGTCATATGTTCTTATGGTCCCCTTGGCCTGGGACCAAAATCATGAGCTAAAATAAACTCCTTTCCTTTAAAACTTACTTGATCTGTGGTGTTGTGTAATTAGCAATAGCAAGAACTCTAAGACAGCCCCTTGTAATACATTTTCTATTTTATTGCTGAAGGTCTATTTTAGGACTAGGGCCACACAACTCTTGATCTACTTGTGTCAGGAAGAATAATAATATTTAGAGGGCACTGCCAAATAATAGTTCCTTGTCCTGCCAAAGAGAAGGAACAGTACTCCAGAGAGCTACTCTAGTCTCTCAAAAATTTCCCCAGATTTCCATGACTGAGAAATAAGAAGAATGTAAGCCTGTGAACTAGCTGTTGGCTACAGGGGAATAAAAATCCATGATGGATAACTGAGGGTGCTCTAAAAGGGAAAGGATTCATGAGAATCTAGTTGCCTATTAGAGCTCAAGTTGGATTGAATTTCCATCTTTCTATTGTGTTCTGCACTGTTTTGCAAAGCACAGAACAAAGTGATGATGTTTCTCTCCTGAAATGTGTGTTCATGGATTCCTCCATCCACACGGAGACAGCATTTAGGGGCTGCCTTCAGGTTGGGGGTTTCATGCAATTCTGGTAAATTTCGGTTACAGAAATGCAGGATTTCAGTAGCTTCCTACCAAGTCGACTGCTAGCCTGAGTGCTCAGCCTTCTAATTTCTCCTCTCTCTGGGCTCTTTGTTAGTGTCATGATTTCAGTTGTACTTTGTTTTCAAGATGCCCAGTCTGTCCTTTGACTGGTCCACTTCCATCTGGGTGGACAGACTCTCACCCTCTCCTGGCTTCTTATGCTCGTCTCCTCCCCTGCCAGGGTCAGCCGTGTCCCAGTGAATCCACCCCCCGGGGTATCTTGCTCTAGGTCATTTTCCTGCGTGCTGGGTGCTCGAGGCCCTCCTCTTTCCTCCCACCCAAGAACTGCTGTGCTTGGCTGTGTGGGCTTTGGGCGTGGACAGGAATAGTGGGGAGGCTGGCCAGTCTCCGTGAGGACGGTAGGAATCATACAGGGACTGTGAGAACCAGGCCCATGGGTCACTAACCAAACTCACAAGCAGAACCGCCCAGCACAAGCAGTGCAAGCCAGAGGCAGGCTAGGGTCTGGTGCCTGGAAGTGGGTCTGATAAAGCTCCCGAGTGTGTCGCCGAGTGGGTGGGGTGTGTTCTGGCACAGTCACATCTTCCAAATCACTGGAAACTGTTGAGAGCCTAGTTTATCAAACAAGAAGTGCACTTCTCGAAACTTCTTTCAGGACTTGTTAATCTTTGCCCTTACACTGCTTAATCCTTATGGAGGTACTTATTCTTTGGAGGAATTTCTATGATCCATATTTATGCAATAAATTTCAGGATAATGACGCAGGTTGCAAGGAGGCTCTATTACAGCCTGTAAAAGAAATCCAGGGCCCTGCGTGGTGTCTGTGCATTCAGATAATTACTCGATGTGAAGTGAATTTAACAAGAGGTGTGCCATCAGCATTCCCGATTAAGGTGTCCATCTGCTTTGTTTTGGAATTAAATTTCGCCTGTGGTGGCATGCTGCACTGTAAATGTCCCTTTTTGGCTCATTCTGTTTTACGTGATAGACAGGGTTTTGTTTTTAGTTCGGTCTGTACGTAATGAGTGTGAGTGAGTAGAGTGGTCTGATGATTGGCCTTAACGAGGGGCTGCTGAGGGTGTGAAGCGTGGTGATCGAGGCTCCCTGAAGTCTTTAATTTGTGTGGTCTCGGGACAGACAGAGACAGAGACAGAGATAGGCGGAGGGAGACAGAGAGTGAATTGAGCAGCTGACATGGAAGTACTGTGTTAGGAACTGGCTGTTCCTAAACATGCATTGCATCTTCGTTTACAGAGAAAGAAACCAAGACACCAGAATATTAAGTACTTTTAGTTCAATTTTACAAAGGTCCCAGCTGTATGGACCAATAGCATGTGAGTCAGATCAGTTAAAGGTATCACATACTCAGTCTTGCTGTCCTTACAAATGTGCACTGTGTGTGTGTGTGCGTGCTCATGCATTTGTTCAATATTTAACTTAGCATGGCCTCAGATGGGTGGGATAGAAGGAGAGGGAAGAGTTAAAGTGAGGTTGGCCGGGGGACCAACCTCTCCTTGTTTGGGGGCCTCCTGAATGTTACAACAAACCTATTGCAAGGTGTGAGAAGGAGTCCAACGCTGGAAACTAAGCTTATCTTGTGATCAGATGGGAAGGAGGCATGGTCGGGGTGCTAGGTAAGGAGCCGTATTACATGTAGTGAGGGCTGCAGCCAGAAAGGAGACCTGGGTGTGAGTGACAACCAAGCCAGGTTCAAAGTTAAAAATTAATGAAAATTAGGCATTAATTTTTGTCTTTCAAGCCTTCCCTGATTCAAGGCGTTATGAGGAAAAATCTTGCAACTAAAATAACAAATATGCACATACGATGTGCGGCTGTGGGCAGTGGCCCCTGTCTGAGTTGTCACTAGATGTGGGAACTGGTCGTTTACCCTCCCCTGCGATAGCAGGTCCCACACCACAGCTCCTTCTCAAGGGTGGAGCTGAGCTGCACCTGCACATCAGGGTACCCAGCAGCGCAGCGCTCTGCAGTGCCAGAGCCCCAGCTCTTCAGGGCTGGTGCTCGGCGGGGAGGCTGGAGCTGGGGGCTCCGGGCTCCGAAGGCCGCTGCTCTGAGTGTGGATCCAGCTCTGCTGCCTGGAGCTCTGGGAGTCAGGATGGCTCACAGGCCCACAACCCGGTGAATGGAATCAAAACTCTGAGGTCAGCACTGACTGGTGTGTGTCTTTGGAGTGGAAACTGAGGGGACGGCTTACGAAAGGCTCATGTGCAGGCACATTATCTGTATTAAACTTATTTCCCCCACAATTCTGTGCGTTATGGATATGCATTATTTTACAAATGAGAAATCTGGGTTTCAAAATGCAGTTCTCAGATGAATTTTAGAAATTTTCTAGATTTGTGAGACATGTTAATGGTATTTTGATTGGAATCACATTAAATTTGTATAACAATTTTGGGAGAATGGCCATTTTCACAATGTTTGTTTTTCCTACCTGTGAACAGGTACTATCTTTCCATTTTCTGAAATCCTCTTTGATTTCTTTTTTTCAGAGTACTGTAAATTTCAATGTATAGATCTTTTACTTTGTTAGATTGATTCCTAAGCATTTAATTTTTTTGGGTGCTGTTGTGAAGGGGGTGGTTTCCCTAATGTCTCTCTCAGTGAGTGAGTTTGTGTAGAGGAATGTTATTGCTTTTTGTGTGTTGACTTTGTATACAGCTACATTACAGAATTTGCCTATTAGAAGTCTTTCAGTGGCGTTTTGGGGTCTTTTATGTAGAATATCATGTCATCAGCAAATAATGATAGCTTAACTTCTTCCTTTATTCTTTTTATTTCTCTCTAGCCTAATTGTTCTGGCTAATGTTTCCAGAATTATATTGAATAGTAGTGGTGATAATGGACATCCCTGTTGTTAGTTTTTTTTTTTTTGGTGCAACTGAGAGAGAGAGAGAGAGATATAGAAAGAGAAAGAGAGAGAGAGAGAGCGAGAGAGAGAGGGAGAGCCTGCCCTTTATCGTGGCCTTGTGCTGTAGAAGGGTTGCAGAAGAGTACAAGATTCCCTCTGACTAGAACAAAGAAGTGGTTGGGATTTTATCAGGTCTGGCTGGGGGAAGAGTTTGGGAGGCAGGCAAAAGGACACATCAATAGCTATTGAAGGAACATCTGCGCAGGTGAAAAGAAGAGGAGGTTTCTATGTTGGGTTGAGGGAAGAAGAAGAAAGCAGTTGATATACTGTTGTTCTTGGAGTCCCTCAGCTGTGCTGGACCACCATGATAACTCAGCAAATAGCACATGGGCAGACACTCATCACTTGACTTGTTCCTGGTTTTGTTTTGTCCATTTAGTAAGATATTGGCTGTTGGTTCTTCATAGGTGGCTTTTATCAGATTGAGATAAAGACCATCTATGCTGATTTTCCATAGGGTTTTTTTTTTTTTAAATCACCAATGAATGTTGGACTTTATCAAAATTTCTTCTGCATCTATTGGGATGATCATGTGATTCTTGTCTTTGTCTTTGTTGATATGGTGTGTTACATTTATTGATTTGTGGATGTTGAACCATCCTTGCATTCCTGGGATGAATCCCACTTGGTTGTGGTGTATAATCTTCTTGATGATTTGCAGCATTCTGTGTGCCAGTCATTTGGAGACAGAAGAGACCTAGAATAGCAAAGGCAATATTGAGCAACAAAGGCAAGGCCGGAGGCATCACAATCCCTGACTTGAAATTATACTACAAAGCTACTGTGATAAAACCAGCATGGTACTGGCAAACAAAACAAAACAGACCTAAAGACCAAGGGAATAGATTAGAAGATACAGCCACAACTACACACTAACCACCTTATCTTTGATAAAAGGCCTAAATAAATTCACTGGAAGAAAGGTAGCCTCTTTAATAAGTAGTGTTGGAAAAACTGGTTTTCTATATGCCAAAACTAATACTAGACCCATGCCTATCATCATGCACTAAAGTCAAAATGAATCAAAGATCTAAATATTCAAACAGAAACACTAAATCTACTGGAAGGCAAAATAGGTGGAAATCTTAAAGACACAGGTAGGCAGAGAGTTCATGAACAAAAATTAAACTGCATGGGAAATACTTCCCATAATCAACAACTGTTATCTTATCTTGTTAAAAATTTTTGCATGTCAAAAGAAATCTCCAACAGAGTGAAAAGAAAACCCACTAATTAGGATAAAATCTTAGCCAACTGTCCCTCAGACAAAGGACTATCTAGAACATAAAAAATTTAAAAACTCAGGTCCCCAAAATTCAAAGACCTAATCAAAAAATGGGCATCTGAGATGAATACACACTTCTCAGATGAAGAAATACAAATGGCAAATAAATATATGCGAAAATGTTCAACATCATTGGTAATTCAAGAAATGCAAATTAAAACAACATTGAGATTGCATCTCACTCCAGAAAGAATAGCTACCATCAAGAAATCAACCAATAACAAATGCTGGTGGGGCTGTGGGGAAAGAGGAACACTTTCCATTGTTGCTTGGAGTGTTGACTAGTGAAACCATTATGGAAATCAGTGTGGAGATTCCTCCAAACACCAAGATTAGAGGTCTCATTTGACCCAGCTATTCCCCTTCTGGGTATTTTCTCAGAAGAATTAAAACATCATACCACAGTGACATATATTCATCTTTGTTTATAGCAGCACAATTTGTAATAGCTAAATCTTGGAAATAACCCAAATGCCCATCAACTGAAGAATGGGTAAAAAAGATGTGGTACTTTTATACAATAGAGTACTACTCAGCTATAAAGAAAGATAAACTTGAGCTTTTATAGGCAAATGGATGCAACTAGAGATCATACTCATGAATGAAATAAATCTTACTCACATGTGTAAACATCATATTGTCTCTCTCGAGTAAGAAACTTAAAGATTAAATAAGATCAAATAGGTAACATAGATATTGTGAAAGGGAATGAAACTACACAAAAGGAAAGAACAGGGATGGGGGGGAAGAGAAAAGAAAGGGGAAAAAATATATACGCATATACAAGATAGTGAAGATAATGGTACTATTGAGCCTATTGTTCAGGGAAAGAAATTGTGATTGCTTATATTGTTTGATCTGTTTTATGTGTCTGTATCTTGTAATCTGAGCAACTATTTTTAAGATAACAATGTGCAATATAGTGACTATTGTTAATTTTCCATCAGCTTGTTTTGAAATCCTATATCAGTTCTACTGTTTTGTTTTTATTGTATTGTTTTCTTTTAATCTCTTTAAAATAAAATTAAAAAAAAAACCCAAATGCAGTTCTTAACTTACATTGGTTCAATGTAGATTTTCCAACTTCACGATGAGTTCATTAGGCTGTGACCCTTTTGCAAGTGGAGGAGGATCCATATTGGAGTCAGTGCATCCAGGAAGTTCCACACTGTGACAAAACAGAGGCAGGATTCAGTTTCCCTAGATGCTTCTACCAAGGCCCTGGCTCTGCCCTGATGGACTCATGCTCTCTCCTCAGTGCTGGTGCAGCTGAATGCCTGCTTCTCCATCTGTCAAAAGGGTCTCCTTTTCAGGACACTGGAAGACAGGAATGAGAAAATGTATGAGCCACTGAGCTGAGCATGGCCATATGATAGGTGCTCAGTATAAGCAACTGCTATCAGTCCACTGCTACTGCAAGCTCCTTAAACTGGTTTCTGAAGTCACACTTAGCTACCTGTAAGTCCTTAGGTTTCATTGGTACAGTGGTTTGGATAAATGTCCCCCAAGGCCTTGGTCTGTCAACCTTTGGTGCTGCTGGGAGGTGCTAAGACCTTCAAGAGGCGGAGCCACAGGAGAGGAGGTTGGGTCATTGGGGTGTGCCCTTGAAGGGCTTATCAGGACCCATTGCTCCTGTCTCTCTCAGCCTTTGGGCCACCACACCCTAAAGATTTGCTCTGCCAAGGGCTTCTGACATTTATGTAGATGGCTCCAGTATTTAAGTTTCTTTCACACCTAAAATAATTTTTGTTGCTGAAAAACAATGAACATTAAATGTTGGAAACATTGACCAGAATGTTACTGAAATGTATGCTTTTCCAAATCTCTGCTTATCTCTATTAAATATTAATTTCTTTAACTGTGAAAGGAATGCTTTTGAGGAGAAATAAAGACAGGCAGCCCTGTGACAAATCCATGGCCCAAGTGTGGTTGTGTTTACCCAAAACAGAAAATGACAGGAACACAAAAGAAATAACCAACACACACAGAAGGACACACACACACAAAACGATATCTTCACATGTGTCATCTCTGCACTTGGAGAGAATCAGTATCCTGGGGACTTCATTGGTCAGCTCCTGTTGGACTCTCAGGGCAGGCTGTGCCTCAGTGTCCTCTGGTCTTCTTCTCAGTTTCTATAGCTGCCCCACCACAACTCCAGTTGACCTGATCACACTTCTATCCCCATGCATTTCTGCTCCCTCCAGCTGTGCACGCCTCAGCCCTGTCCAGTCTGACTGTTGGCCTCAAACTGGTGTGTCAGGCTCAGTGCAGACAGCTGAGGGCCACACTCACCGATGTCATGGCCTCCCCAGAAATTCCACTGTCACACACCCTATACGAGAGTGTGTGTAAAAGATCTGAGAATGCATTGGCTTCAAATTGGCCGCTCTTTCCCTGAAATATCTTTATAAAAGCCTATCATTTCTGTCCTGCTTTCCCTCCCCAAACACTGGACACTAATAGAATGTGAGGAAATTTGAGCCGATGAAACTCACCATCAGGTAACTGAGGACAGAATACAGAAGAACACTCAAGGATTCATTTCCTCATCACCAGTTTAATTTTTTTACAGATTGAGTATCCCTAAAACAGACATCCAAAATCCATAATGTTCCAAAATGTAATGTTTTAGTGTCAAGATGATACTATATACAGAAAATTCTACATCATGGAACTTTGTTTCATGCACAAATTATTCCCCTAAAATTACCTTAAGGCTGTGTGTATAAAGTATGCATCAAACATAAATTTATCTTTGTGGACTTGGTCCTATTCCAAAGATTTCTCATCACAGGTATGTAAAAATTTCAAAATCTGAAAACCCCAAAACCCCCAACCATTGTAGTCTCAAGTATTCCAGGAAAGGGACTCTCAACCTATCAGATTAAATGATCTCTTTATCTGTACAGATTTTCTACCTATGTAATTTTATGACCTGGCTCAGCATTATTCAAAAAATTTAACCTAGCAGAAGTAAGAAAAGTTAATTAGCTCTGTCAGGAAATGGAAATCAGGTTAGCACTTTTGCTGGTCTTGTCTGAAGCCGATTCTGAGACTGTTCCAGAAAGGAGAGCTGGATGATGGGATAGGAAGTTGTGGGTGCAGCACTTCCTCCGTGATGGGTAGAGCTGGAGGATGAGAAGAAATGTACCAGACACAGGCCTGGAGGAGCCTGGATCCAGAGCATCCTGGGAAAAGCCAGCCATGTTGGGAGTTGGGGGAGTCACCAGGCGAGTTTCGTCCTATGTGGTGCATAAATACAAACAACATCATGGTCAATAGTGTTCTCAACATCAGCCTCTTCCTCTACTACTTTGGAAAGCTCTAATGTGATCCAAGAATACATTTGTTTAACAGGTCCGAGGTCAGTTAATGCTGCAGGTCTTACTCAAGGATTTGACTGCTTCACTGTATTTGTGGCTGTGTGGCTACTGTGATTCTTGTAATATTTGATAGAAATCAAACTGTTCTGATTTTCACATATTTCCAAATCTCCTGGAAGGATTCTAACAGTATTCTATGAAATTTATTACCAAAATGCACTAGATGTCAACAATAAAATATGATAATTTTAAGCATGATTATATTCCTACATCTCATTGTATTTCAGACTCAAAGCAACACAGGAACCAGACACACACTCATGTCTATACATAATCAAAGTTGTCTGAAAACCTCATGAAAGATTATTAGACTTAAGATACAGAAAGAAGTGTTGTAAAAATGTCTCAGTTCAGAAAGTCCAGAATCTCACCTGCTTGTGACTCTCTGTGGCCTGACTTATAGACATGTCACTTAGACAATGATCATCCTTCTTCACGAAGGAGTCAGGCTAGAGCAATCCGCAACTCCAGACACCCTAATGCTTCTTTTTCAATTTCCCTTGTCAGAGGCAGGGGCAGTGGAATAGCTGCCCACTCCCCTTGATGCTCGCAGTGTCCTTCCTATGTTGACTCTCAACTTTATAGTCAAACTCTAATTTTCCAATTACTAAGAATCAAGGCCCAGACAAGCAGGATTTAGTGGAGAAAGACTTCAGTTTTGCCTTTATGAAGTCCATGGGATACAGGGAAGCTTTTCAAATTTGTCTCTCGGTGTTGACTCTTGCCATGCTACTGAATTTGGTTACTAATTCTAGGAGTTTTTGGTGGACATTTTCCAAGGAAATTAAAGATTTTACAAAGAAAACTGCAGTACTCTGAACCAAGAGATTGAAAAGGACATTAAGAAATGGAAAGATATTCCCTGTTCTTGGATAGGCAAGACCAATCTTATAAAAATGGCCATAGTTTCTAAAGTGAAACACTAATTTAACGCAATCTCAACCAAAATATCAAGAGCCTTCCTCACAGAACTGGAGCAAACAATCCTAAAATTCATAGGGCACCAGAAGAGACCCAGAATAGTAAAAGCTATCCTGGGCAATTAGAACAAAGCAGGTGAACTTCAAGTTATTAGAGTGGCACTGGCATGAAAACAGTTAGGTGGCTCAATGGGACAGAACAGAGGATGCAGACACAACCCCGAGTCCACTTGGCTTCTGATCTTAGACAAAGGACACAGCAGAGGAAAGACACCATCTCTCCTAGGTGCCGCTGGGAAAACTCTCCATCCACCCGCACAAGATTGACTCTAGACCCATGTATCTCACCATCTATGAAACTAAAATCAAACTGGATCAAAGATCTAAATGTTAAAACAGAAACATTTAATCTGCTGGAAGATAAAATACGCAAAACTCTTGAAGACACAGAAACAGGCAGGGACTTTCTAAACAGAGCCCCAGTTACACAAGAAATAGCAGCAACGATTAACAAATGGGATCAGATCCCCTTAAAAAGCTTCTGTGCAGTGAAAGAAAACCAGCAGCAGAATGAAGAGACAACCTATAGAACGGGAAAAGTTTTGCTACTACAAAATACCTGACACCCACAACTCCAGGGAGGAGAAGTGAGTTTTAGGGGTTCAGTCCATGGTCAGCTGGCTCAGGGCACAAACATCATGGCGGGAGGGAGTGGTAGAATAAAGGTGATTGATGGGAAGCAGAGCCCTGGACAAGAGCACAAGTGACAGATGTGTCCTTCAAAGGCATGCCTCAGCAACTCGCATCCTCCATCTGGGCCCTGTCCGGCAGCACATTGTGCTCTGAACATCAGTAGATTAATCTGATAATGAGCAGAGCTCTCACATGATCCAATGCCTTCTCCAGATGTCTCTTAATCTGGTCAAGTTGGCAATTACAGTTCACCAGCACACTCACTAAAAATAAATGATTAAAGTTTATTTCACCTGTTTCCTTTTGCTTTCAAACTGGGACTTTCAGAACATTTCACATGTGACTCACTTTCGGTCTCTCCCGAGTTGCAGTATTCTGAGAGAGGCCGCATGAGACAGGACCATCAGGGGATTCCTAGGACACGGGATCAACCCGCTTGGGTGAGGTTCCTGCTTGAGAATTTGAGTTACAAACGTGCAGATCTTTGTAGCTGAGGGAAAACAGGCGAGGTAGGGAAAGGGAGTTCAGAAAGGAGGGAGTGTATGGTATTGACTTAGGGAGAGCAGCGGCAGCCAGCGGAGAATTGATCGTCCTGTTTGCAGTGAGTCACGGGAGTGCAGGCGGTGAGTAATGGAGCTTCAGAGGTGTGGTTCACGCCCCACCTTCAGTGACAGATGCTGGTCCCTGCAAAGTCACACATGGGCCCTTCCTGCTCCCCCTCTGGTTCCCAGTTCTCTGGCCAGTGCAGCCTCTGGGGTGGTAATGCTACACCATGGCGAATCCAGCCTGTGCCCTGAAAAGAGGTGAAGACCTAATTTAGAAAGAAATTCCCTGCAAACATTAGGAATTCGAATACAGACTGAGTATAAATCCTCACACAGTCCATTCACCTATGACAGGGCCTACGACTGGAAGGTCGAAGTACCCTTCTCTGGCTGTTTGCAGAGACTGGTGTTAGCGACTGTCTGCGCTGGCAGGATTTGGATGCGTGCCCACAGAACCCACATAAACAGCGCTGAATTCTCTCTCAAATCCAGAGGAATGTCAGCGCTCCCTGTCAAACCAAACGATTGTTTCTGCTCGACCAGGCGTTTAGAGAAATGTTTACTGGCCCTTCAGAAGGTCAGCTGCCGTCTGCTCGTCCCTGAGCGAGAGCTCGTTGGGAGGGGTTCCGCCTCAGAGCTGGAAACCAGCTCCACTCAGAGCTGAAGTCTTGGCTTCTGTTTGTTTCTTTATGTCCTTGAATTTCTTTATGCCGAGAACAAAGGCTTGTTATCAAGCCCTGGTTAGCAGTTCTCCTTGGTAACGGGGAGGCTTCTGTGGAACCTAAGAACGCTAGAACACAAAATGCCTGATTTAAGGCATTTTGACCATTGCTGGGGTGAGGCTGAGGCAGGAGGGTGAGACCCGTGTTTCCTGTACACCATTGTGCCGGTCCTGGGACGCGCCCTTTACTTGGATCACCTGCAGTCTGATGGTGGCCTCGGAGGTGAGTGTGGTCATTGCTAGTGGACCGGGGAGGAAGCCAGCTGTCCCTTTGCTGATGTCACTCGCCGAGGCTACCCAGCTGCACGGAGTGCTCACAGCTCAGCTCATGCCAGATGCAAGCTGAAGTCTCCAGCCTCCTGCTGACCTCTGGAAACAGGAACACAAGACCAGCCCCGTTCTAACTGCTGACCAGGAGCCAGGCAGGTGGCTGATAGGCAGGAAGAAGCTGTCATGTATTCCCTGGGGCTGTGGGACCCATGGGCTGGAGAGAGCAGGACAGGCAGAATGCTAAAATGTATGGCTTTAAACTCTGCAGTCAACAAAGCAAAGGCTTCTGGGAGTTCACTGGGGCTCACACAGCTCCGATTTACAAGGCACCCTGGAATCTGATGGCTGCTGACATGATCGTGGTGCCAAAAGCCCAAGACCTGTTCTCTGTGGAACCAGGTGGAGAGAGAAGTTCCAGCCCTCACAGTCCTCAGAGCCAATGTGTGTGAGTCCGGCCCCATGTGGAGGATCTGGGCAGAGCCTGCCTCGGATTGATGAACTGCTGGGCCATGTCGGCCCGGCCCCCGCTCCCCCTACCGCCTCAGTTTTCCCCTCTTTTTCCAAGGTCAGCAGGCAGAACATGGTATCAGAACCAGAGAGCACTTCACAGAGGTCACTGCCTTCCTAGCGCCAGCCCTAACCCCGTCTCGCAGGTGCGGTGTGAACTTCAAGGTTGCTCTACAAGGGAACAGGAAAAACACCTGGAGCCTGCAGTTCTGGCTGAGTCCACCCTCCCCTTGCAACGCGTGGGAAGAGCATGGGCGCAGGGCCGCGGCACTCAGTGACACGCGTGCTCAGACAGAGCCAGGGGCTGGGAGTGGTGACCTGCCTGGAGGTGGAGGGACCAAGGCGGTGACTCCACCCTGCCTACTTCAGGGTCTGTGTTTGCTCCCTGCCGAAGAGGAGGAGTCGGCACCTTTGAGGGGCTGCTGGGATTTGGAGAGTCAGATTGGCCGCCATGCCTGTCCCGTCTCTCCCTCCTGCTCTCGGGGCTGGACAAGTCAGTCGGAGGAATGGAGCACTGCCTGCAAATCCAATAAAGGAAGCCAGGCGGGATTGCGTTCCCCTGTAATCCCAGAACTCTGGAGGCAGAGGCAGGAGGATTGCCAGGGGAAGTTCAGCCCGGAGAAGCAGTTTCTGTCTCAAAGCAAAAAAGGGCTGGGGGTGTAGCTCAGATGTGAAGGCCCTGGGTTCAATCCCTGATGTGGGTGTGGGAGAGGCAGAGAACAAAGCCACCCTGAATCCGGAAAAAAACAGCGGCTGGGGCTGATGCCACCAGAGGACCTGTGTGTGCCCTGTGGTTTGATGTGTAAGCAACTGAGTGATCCAGCAGAGGGAGCCAGAGGCACCGTCCCTGTGAAAATGCCAGGTGGCCCTTAAATAGAGCGACTTTTCAGAGACCCACAGCAAAGTGTCCCTAAGACCTGCTGTCGGAATAATGACTTGGAGCAGGCGAGTGTGTAGAACATGTTTTTATTTAGGTCACCAAGATTCTATCATCTATGCATCATTTATCACCTACTCTGTCTTCATCCATTCATTACGTGGAACATCGGTTGCCCTCCCGAGGGGGAGAATGTGGAATCTTCCAGGAAGGAAGATTTATAGTCCAGTGGGTGTAGATGTCTTGAGACATCCGTGGAGAAGAAAATAGAAATGTTCTGTCTGTTTTCCTTAAATTCACTACTGAGTCTTCCTGAGACACGTGGTGGGAGGGGGTCCATTGATCTTAGGTCATTGCTGTCTGGCTTGGATTACAAAGAAAAAGACCGACACACTTGCTGACCTCTTGGTGAGCAGTGGGGTCTCCTGTAGGCTAATGATAAGTCAATCGGTCAATGGCTTTGCACCCTGTTACCATCCCGCCCTGAAGCGGTAAACCTGGGTCATCTTAGTGTTTGTAAGAGCCCTGATTCTCACTGTAGTTTGGAAGAAAATTTTGCAGATTGACATCATAATTTTGAGGCCCTACTGCCTTTATCCTCATGGAATATTTGAGCTGGGGGGAATTCTTCAGATCAGGGTAACAGAGGCAAGGAAGCTGGCAGTGAGATTCAGCATGAATGAAATACAGGGCCGAATGACCTCATGCACGGTAAGCACTGACCGTTCGTGAGAAAAACACCTGAAATAGAACCGTGGAAGTATCTTCTTTCCTTTGCCAAATAAAATTAATATTTTTCTCATTTGTTTTGTGTTTATCAGGAAAATGACATTTTTTAGAACTTTTGCGCTGAATACTTCCAGGTCCGCTCACCACCAAGGAGTGTCCTCGTGCATTGATGTGAATGTCCATCAAATCCGCGGGCAGACGATGGCACATGGCATTTTCCAAAATGCGCACGGCGATGCTTCATTTTTCTGGGAATTGGCCCTTAAAGCTCAGGAACAAGAGTCTGAAGTCCCTGAACCTGGGCAGTTGTGACCACTGAAAGGCTGTACAGAGGGAGGCAGAATGAGCGATACTGAGTTTGGGGTTCACCTGGTTCTGTCTGTGTCTTGTCTCTGTCTCCCCCTGTTTCGCTCCCTCTCCCTTTGTGTGTGTCTTTCTCCCTCCTCTTGGCCACTCCTGCCTCTCTTTCTTCCTCTGCCTCCGTCTCTCTCCTTCTGCCGTCCCTTGTCTCTGACTCTCTCCAGGTTGGATAAAGCAGAGGCCCTAGAAGAGGCTGGGGGTGGCTCTTCCCACCACTGTGCTGGTAGGCTGACTTCACCCCCAGTCTGCAGGACCCCCCAGGAAAGTGGATTGGGAGACTTCACATGCTCCTCCTCAGGGACGCAGAGTGGGTCAGGGACACACTGTGCCTTGGGTCCTCCCCAGACCCATCAGCCAAACCCATGTTGCTGCTTTCTGGTTCTCAGCCTGGGGCCCCACCAGGGCACCCACTCCAGTCTCAGCGACCCTCACCTAGTCTGGCTGTTGTCATTGTGCTGGGCTTAGGGGTTGTGTTACTTTGCCGCATTGTCTCGCAGTGTCAGAGGCTGGAAGTCGGAGGTGGAGACGTTGACAGAGCCCTGGCAGACTCCTCGAGAGGCCCCCGGGGTAGATCCGGTTCCAGCTCACTCTCCCAGCTGCTGGAATCCTGGGCTCATGGCAGTTCATCTCCAGTCCACGTAGCTTTGTCCCTGTGCTGTCTCCCAAGTCCCCTTTCCAGAAGGGCCAAGGTCGCAGTGGAGCAGGGGCCGCCTACCTCAGGATGCCCCCCACAACAGCTTTCGCTGGCAGTGAACCTACCCCCAAAGAAAGTCTCACTGTGATTCAGTGGTGGTTAAGAATTTCAGGGGACAAAAGTCTACCCTAGTCTACCCAACGTGCTGCCCCACGTCGGGTGAGGAGCTGGGTCCTGGGCCTGGGTCTCTGGTTCACCGCTGCATCTCTGCCCAGACGGGGCGGCTCCTGGTCCCTTGGCCTCTGCCTCGGGCTTCAACCTCTTCCTGTTGCAGGGCTGGGCCAGCATGGGTCCTCTCTGCTGCTGGACGTGTGGCCTCCCCAGGAACTGCGTCCATTGCACTGGTGTCGCCTGCCCGCCTCCTCCATGGATTCCATTTGTAGGCCTCAGGCCACATGGGAGGACATGGAGCCAGGATAACTCTGACCTCTTGGTTTACCACATTTGTGGGGCCTCAGCTCTGACCCATTTCACAGGCCTTGAGATCAGGACCTCCCCAGGCCCAGAGGACGGAGCAGGGCTGTGAGGGGGAGGGAGGCCGGACCGCACCTTCTCCCCACAGAGGGCTGCAGAGCGCACCCCTCCTCTGAGCAGCACACTCAGTGTCCTCGGCCTGGGAGGGCAGCTGAAGCCTGTGTCCCTGGGTGGCGGCCTCACATTATCCTGGCTCCATTTCTGGCCCCCGAATCGCCGGGCCTTTCCAGGTGCCATCCGGGTGAGGTGACCTTGGGTCTTAGATCCCGGCTGCGGGCAGTACATGCTCTGGAATTCGAGGGAGGAGGGTGTGAGGTGCCCAGCACTGAGCCATCATGGGTACCTGGCGGGACCTTTGTGTCCTGGCCAGCTCCAGGTCCAGCTCAGCCCCTGGGGGCAGTGGGCACACCCACAAATCTGGCTGTCTAGAGCTGCAGGCTCGGTTACAATCCCAGCAGCCCTGAGGAGGAACCGAAATGTCAGGAACCGGGAGGCGAGGTCCTCAGGCGCAAGCAGGGGAGGACAAGCACCTCCCTGACCAGCAGTGACATCAGGAGCTCCGAGGGCTGTGCCGGCTGCAGCCTTGCAGCAGTCGGAAGGAGAAGGACATCCAGGTTCAAGCCGGTCCTTCGCACATCACTTGCCTCTGAGAGCCGCATTCATTAGGAAATGGCCATCCCAGGAGGCTGTGCCCAGCCCAGCACCACGGTCACATCTGAGATGCAGGCAGGGCCACCTGGCCTGACTTGGTGGAGCTACAGTTTCTCCAAGAGCTGGCAGAGCAGGGAGCGGGAATGTATCCCATTCCTGTGATCACAGCACTCCCAAGGCTGAGGCAGGAGGATTGCTCCAAGTGCCAGGCCCGCTTGGGCTACACCATGAGTTTGAGGCTATCCTAGATTAAATTGCAAGATTCTGTTTCCAAAAAAGCCAGAAAGAAAGAAAAACAGAGTTAATAGAAAAGGAACAAAGAAAAAATTATAAATTAAAAAAACTAAACTAAAAGACTCCACGAAAAAGTGTATCATTTTCTAGAAAACTCTAACTAGTGTGGGACTAAGAGCCAGCGGATGATTCATAGAACATGTTTTGCAGGCTGGGGACCTACTCCGGGCCTCGTACATGCCAGGCAGAGTCTGGGTCCCTGGCCCGGACCTCGTGCTTCTTACCCCTCACATGCACAGCGCCATCTCTCTGCCCACCCCCACAGACCCGGCCCTTTCTCTGCAGAGGTCGCCACTGAAGAGGAAGGGTCTTTCCCCCTGCGTGGGGGGCGCAGCAGCTGGAAAGGAGAACAGCCGGCTTAAATTCACACTAAGGTGAGAGTGACTGCTCCGGGGTCTGCGCACCAGTGGGGTTGCTAAGGCCCAGGGACGTCAGCGACAAAGCTCTTGGCAGCGAGGCCGCGGGGAGGGCGGGGAGGCGGAGCTACCGGGGAAGTGGTCTCCATGGCCACAGGGCGGGGAGGCGGAGCTACCGGGGAAGTGGTCTCCATGGCCACAGGGCGGGCAGGAGGGCAGGTGGGGCCCAGCCAGCTGTCTCTGAGTCACTCAGGGCGTGGGAGGTGACTGCCCAGGGCTAAGGCTCGCCCCCGACAGCCCCTCCCCGCTGGTGTCTGAGGAACAGACCCTCACCTTCCCTCCTCCACGCTCCCCCGCACTGCTTGCTTCTGCTGCTGTCCTCTCGGCCCCAGCGGTTTATTTCCTTTTGTTGGACCCTTCGGGGTTTGCAGAGTGCATGCCAGATGCCTCGGGGAGCAGTAGGCCAGGACTCTGCTAGGGCATCACACCTGCCTGTCACCCAGGACAGTGTGAAAGCCTCGGGAAAGGCATCACACCCTAAACGGGGGAGGAACACGAAGGGGCGCTGAGCGCAGCTGACAGGATGCTGTTCTCATCCTGGTTTGTGGGAATGGGGTGCAGGACACCCCGGCTCCTGAGCCGTGGTCACGCAGGAGCAAGAGGCCTCTGTGTTCTGGGTGGGTCCCAGGCCGCACTGCAGGGCTGCAGACGTGCTCCGCGCAGGGAGGCCGGGCCTGGCTGCCTCGCGCTCCTCCTGTGGCCGCACAGCTGTGGCGTTGGCGGGGGCGGGGGGGGGGCTTCAGAGAGCAGAGGACCCTTTGGAAGGGGGGGGGCTGACTGGGACCACGGGGAGCTGCGGCTCCGGGGGCCAAGGGGCACCTTGAAATACTGGTGATTAAAAACACAGCAGCCCTATTTCGCTCAGCCATATCCTGCTTCAAAAGAAAGTTGTGGTTTGCTTCTCCTGAAAGAGCTGCGGGTGTTTCAGCTGTCCCAAGGGTGCAGGCTGAAGGCTCACTGCGGGAAGGAGTCATGTCAGGCCTTGGTCGTTAAGAACCAAGAGAAGCCTGGCTCCGTGGCCAGGCAGCGGTCCCAGCACTGTGGGAGGCTGAGGCAGGAGGATTCCGAGTTTAGGCCCAGCCTGGGCAACTTAGTGACTGACTTAGCAAGACCCTGTTTCCAAATTTAAGTCCAGGGAGGCTGGGAGGTGCTCAGTGAGGGGAGAGAATGGGTGTCCCGTGCGTCTGCGCTGATGACCACCCGGCCTGTTGCGGGTGTCTTCCATGCCGTCTTCAGGTAGCCGCGATCTCCCGGACAACGCAGACAAGCTGGGGCGAGGCAGAGATGGGGTTCATGTGCAGTTGCTCCTGCGGTTCAGTGCCAGAATGTCTCCTTCTGCCCCAAGCTCTGAGACCAAGTGGCCAGGGGACTCACCACCAACCGAACAGCGGTTCTGATGGTGGCCGTGGGCAGCATGGCCCTGTCCCTCTCGGAGGTGTGGGCAGCAGCTGCGGGTGGATCCTGTCTCGGTGTCTCTGCAGCCTTGGGGTCCCCCCCATCCCGGGTGAGGGGCCCAAGTTACCTGGGGACAGGTGCGTGTCAACCATGCCCCCGTGTTAAGTGATGTGTGGCCCTAACAGGGAAAGCCCTACATCAGGCTCTGCGCCAGGCGCGGAGCACACGCAGGTGCTGGCGACAGGGCGGGGGACCGCGAGTTGCCCAGTTAACAGCCAGCGCCAGCCGGCTCCTCCTCTGCCCTTGGTCCGCCTACTTTATCAAGGGCTGAGGGAGGCCTGGTGATCTCCTCACACAAAGGAGGGAGCCAAGTGCGGGGGACACTGTGACCTGCCCCCCTGACAGCCCTGGTTCTCATTCTCGCCTTGAAACAGATTTTGGGGGCTGGGACGAGGCTCAGTGGGTGGGGCACTTGCCTGGCCTGTGCGGGGGCTGAGGCTTGGCTTCCCACAATGCTCAGCTGTGTACACATACACACACACACACACACACACACACGCTACTTCCACGGATAAAGACTTGCAAAGAAAAATAAATGAAGTATGTATGCCGTGTAGGTCCGTGTGGGTTTCTCTCGTCCCTCTGGATTCTCTGCGCTCTGTAGCTCTTCAGTGCATGTTTATCGCTGCGAAGGTGGGGAAGGGTTGAAAAGGAAGAGTTATTTTTCGTTTAAAGAGAAATCATGTAAAAGAGCTCATGTAAAAGGCCGGGGCTGGGCATCACCCTTCCCACCCTGCTTTTCTGAATTCCAGGTCTCCCCACCTCAATCTTCTCCTCTTTCCTATGTGAGCAGAGGAATCCGGCGGGCTCTGACAGAGGAACGTGCAAATGGACTTTCATGGGTGACGCCGGCCTTCGCCTGGAGCGCAGTTGCGACCGTGCAGCGGTAACTGCTGCAAACTGCAGGGAAGAGGCCCCATCCCCACGCAGGGGGATGCAGGGCTCGCCAGCTCGCCGGTGGTGGCAGAGGCCCTCCCGGTCGGTCACTGTTTAGTGTTTCAAGCTGCGAGCGCTGGCCTTCTCTTCAGCCCAGCTAACTCCTGGGAGGGCTCGGGAGCCCTAGCTCCTCGCCTAGCAGGTGACAGGGTGGCCGTGGGCTTTGGCTCAGAGGGTCCGCTGCTCAGGTTGTTCATCGCTGGCGGTGAGCTTGGGCTCCAGGCCGGCCTGAGCTACCCTTGGCCTTGGACCTGGAGTTTTGGTGAGCAGGCGGAGACTTCTCAGCCCCTGGGTGGCGCCTGGCCAGGCCTTCAGGCTTGTTTGTGTTGTCACGGCCACAGCCAGCACCCACCTGGGGCTGGGGGCTCCCTCCCCTCTCTCTGCAACCTATGCCATCTCCCTGCCTTCGGATGGGGAGCCAACTCGACACCCTGGGCAAAGACTGGGGCGCGACTCTGTGACTGGTGAGCGTTGCCCAAGCGGAGCCTCGACAGCCTCACATGTGAAATATTGTCACAGCCACCGCGGAACGCGCACCGCGTGGGCTGCACACCCACAGAAGCAGGCAGTGTTTGTCAGCCTGCGGTCTGTTCCCCCCAAGGGCACTGACGGGAAGCTGAACCCTCAGGTTTTCCTGTTTGGAATCGCTCTGATCTATTCTCCTGCCCTGGGGCGGTGGGGGAGACCGCTCCTGCATCATCGCGTCTGTCTCCTGGCCACCAGGCTCCCGGGAGGGTCGGTGCCGGTCCCCAGCCACCGATCACTCTTTCCAAGCTGACTGTGGAGTGCAAAGGGCACGCAAGGAAGCCCGGCTGCCTGCTGAGCCACACTCCCGGGATGGAAGGAGTTTTCCCTGTTTCCTTTGCAAGATTAAATATAATAAAAACACCACTGACTCCTTGTGAAGAAATAAAAAAACGTATTTTAATTATTGCAAAATGAAAAATATGGCTGCCTGCCTCGTTCGTCTGGTAAATTATCTCCCCACGGGGAAAGTCACCCGGAGTCTGATCCGGTCAGAGTCCCTCACGGTGGGAGTTACATTATTTCTTAACACGCCGGCCTGGCCATTAGTTAATTTTGTCAGAAAGTCATTACAAGAAAATATCTTCCTTATGAAACTAGGCTGGTATTTATACCACGACTTTTATTACTTAGCTTTTCTTAATCATGCTAAGAAAGTCTTCATTTTCCTTTTCAAATAGGAATTGTGCTAGGTGCACTGTAGACAGCAGGTGACACACAGCACCTGCCTTTTAATGTTAATAGTTTCATTAGCAAGAACATTTTTAAAACTTTGTTCAAAGTGACATCAAATCTCTCCTAGGAAATCATACTCAAAATTAAGTCTAGCATTGTCTGGAGAGAGCCACGGAGCTGAAAAGACTGTATTTAGGAGAAGTGCTGTGAAAAATTCTCTAGTTCAAGGTGTCTGTATTTGCACAACTGGGAACATTTTTGCGGTGTCCTTAACTATTGTTCTTCCCACCACAGCAAGTGAGTCAGGCCACCATTTTCTTTGTTTGGTGCAGAGAAAGAAGCAAGAGAAAATAAATTGCATTGTGTCATACAATGCACCTGCCGAGAGTTGGTTTGATTTCATTCCTAGAACAAATAACACACCATTGACACTGGACCAGAACCTTGGAGATTAAGAATCCCAGACATCTTTTAAAACCCATCTTTCTTGTCTGTCCTCACCATCAACCACGAAGGGGGCAGGAGAACCCTGGTGATCTGGAACAAAGAGACTTGGCAGTTTTACCTTAGGAGCAAGGTTTCTTTTCTGCAGATCTTTATGACCCAGGACCCTTGTGACTGGGCCTGTTTTCTGCCACTGCTGGAGCAATAAGAACCGAGGCTTTGCTGCCGGGCTTGCTGTGCCTGTGCCACGGATATTGAGCTGTCACGACTTTGGGAGGTCTCTTCCTCCCCCAGGGCTTCCTCCCATGTGCAGCTGCCACTGGACCAGCACGAGCTCGGGATTTTACAGGGACACCCCTGATCCAGGGCGGACGGGAATGAGCAGGAACCACTGCTGTTTTCAAAGCCCGAATCTGAGGGTACTTGAATCATTTTTCTTTTTTTTTTTTCCCTTCAACTATGATGATGACCTGCCACAGGCCAGCTTGGTCCACAAGAAAAGTGTACTCCACGTCCATTCATGCTTGTCACACGCAGAGCGGGGTGGGTGAGAGGGGAAATTAAGCAGGAACCGCTAGTGCAAGACAGTACGGGGGGGGGGAATACAGTGTTCCCTGGGGACAGGAGAGACAGAGAGAGAGAGAGAGAGAGAGACAGAGAGAGAGAGAGAGATGGAGGGAGTGAGAGAGAAAGGGAGAGAGGGGGAGAGAGAGGGAGTGAGAGAGAGGGAGAGAAAGAGAGAGATATGGAGGGAATGAGAGAGAGGGAGAGGGAGAGAGAGAGGGAGAGAGATACAGAGACAGAGAGAGAGAGGGAGAGAGTGAAGGAGAGAGACAGAGGGAGAGAGAGAGCGAAGGAAAGTGAGAGACAGAGAGATAAAGAGAAAGAGAGAAAGACAGAGAGTGAAGGAGAGAGAGACACAGAGGGAGTGAAGGAGAGAGAGACAGAGACAGAGAGAGAGAGAGGGAGGGAGAGAGAGCGGGAAAGAGAGCAAGGGAGACAGAGAGTGAGAGAGAGAGAGATACAGAGACAGAGAGAGAGAAGGAGGGAGGGAGAGAGAGGTTTTATGCTGACAGCCAGACAATGCCACATTGGGACCTGCAGGAAGGAGTAGGAGCCAGGAAGCAGCATGCGAGAGCAGGGAGTGCGTCCCTGGTGGGCGCCATGCGGCCCTCAGCGTGGCTTCTGGGCACTGGAAGATGCCCCGTGGCTGGCTGCCCGGCAGGTCACAGCCCAGCCCTTCACACTGCAGCTCAGTGCTGCTGCGTCGCTGGGACTGCACAGACGCCCAGCACTGCCGAACACCTTACCGGAGAGGGAGAGGGCAAAACTGCTGTGCGGGAAACGGAGAAGCACAAGGAGAGGCCGTGAGGTGGCACAGGGTCAGCGGGCGTGAAAGAAGGTTCCAACGAGAAGCTGGTGTGCACCGAAGGAGAGGGCGGGCTCACGGTTATTGAGGGGCAGTTCCTACCGCCCTGCTTTGGCAAGGACCATGCTTGGCAGGAAGTGGGACAAAGCGTAATGTCTCTTTATTTCTGGAGGAGGGTAGATGCTGATAGCTCCAGTGGCACCGAGGTGAGGCTGGTACCTCTCGGTAGCACAGAGGTCAACCTCTTTGCTACTCTGCAACATTCTTCTCTGCTCTTCTGCGTGTGACAGGGAGGACATGTCCATGATGAAACTTCAGAGACCTTTCCGACAGCGTGTCCTGAAGGGACGTCGCTTATGGGTCACAGTATTAGAATTATTTGGGACACTTGTTGAAATTGCAAATTCTGGTTCCCAAAAGCAATAGGACTGAACCTAAGGGGATGCAGCCCTAGGGTCTCCACAAGTTCAGCAAAGGCCTCTGAGGTCCTCCCAACGCTGAGAAAGGTGACCGAGTTCGGGACGCATGTGCGTGCATGGTAAGGGGTGAGAATGGGGTAATAGCCACAGGTTTTGAGGTGGCCAAGAAGCCTCACCATGTTGATTTAGTGAGGGAAGTTGTCATGTCTAATTCACGCTCTCTCAGCGTGAGTTCTGGGGACTGCTCGCCACCAGTCTGCAATGCCAGGCTATAAACACTGCTTCCTTCAGCTGACCTGTTTGAAATAGTCCTTTTTTGGACTTGAGTCTTTTTAAAATTCTAATTGATCTTGTCTTGCTTTGCCCCAGTCTCAGCTTTCAGTGTAAAGCTCAGTTTTAAGGATTCTCTAAAGGTACCCTAAATGCACAGACAGGGCTGCCTGGAAGATCGGGCCAGGGGCAGTGCGCAGCTCCTCCCAAGTCGGACCTCCTGAGTCCTGGGGGTCACATTTGGGGGTCATCTACCCCTCCACTTGCAAGTTTTCACTGTGGGTGTAGACTGTTACAGACTTCATAAAACCAGTGCGTTTATTTGATATGCTAATATTTTGCAAAAAATTAAAGAAAAAGTCAAAGAAAAGTTGAAGGAAAAGTAATTGATAAATATCAAGTTTCTGATCAGACTTGTGTCTTCTTCACTGGGTTTTTCTTTACGAGGTGAGGCAGAGCTGATTTTAAATGTCACATGCCCGGGGCGGCCATCTAGAACTAGGTGCACAGAAAGCAAATCTGACATTTATTAGCTATTGTCCCCAGGTAGAACATGCGCTTCAGAAAGCTGTTGTTAAAGCATGACTGATGATGTCTCTATCCTTCAAACTGTTAATTTAAGACATTAATCATCAGTCTCCAGACATGCAAATGATTGTGCAGGAATGTAAGTTTACGTCTTAATTACATGGCTCATTGTGGAATTTAGGTCAGAGAACGAGACATATGTTTGCAAGGTTTTTCCACCCAGGAAACTAGAACCATTAAGCTCAGCTCTTCGGATCCTCTTTCGTGACTACTTGTGGTGTGCAAAGGTGGTGAGGCATTCCATGTCGGTATCTCAGGAAGTCAAATTAAGAGACATGAGTAAGCGTAAGACTTCTCTTGGGTGGTTTACGCAGCTTTACTCATTTGCAGTGATTCCCTGTGAGTCACAGAAGGCTGTTTTTGGTACACAGATCTAGGCTGCACACACATAAATACCCTATGCACACACGCCTTATGCAAGTTCATGAATATACTGTGCCTTATGCAAGTTCGTGAATATACTGTGTAAAAGTATATGGGGTATATGTGTGATGTATGAAAGTATGTTAGGGTTTTATAGATGTCACACAGATTCCAGAGGCTCGCTAACTGAGATTCTGAGGTGACATGGTCCACCTGCTACGCAATGATCTGGCACTGAGCCCAAGCTGGGGCCTCAGGCACAGTGTTCCCTTTGCATTGGTACCGAGTCGCCAGCACTGGGTCCCTTGTGAGTTCTTCCAGCCTTACCCTAACCTGGAAATCTTGGCAAAGGAGAAATGTATCTTCGGGTCATGTTAGGGTTTTACACTGAATTTTATAGCAGCATGGATTTCAGAATGAAACACAGTAAACAAAATTTCAGGTAAGTATAGAAAATATTAGCGTGCCTATGACATGCAGAGGATTTGGATGACACAGAAGAAAATTTCTGTGACAGCTAAATAGGGGTGAGGGAAGGCTTCATACCTGCTGAAGGTGTAGAAAAAAGAGCCATCAAAAGAAGAATGAAATATTATTTTGTTATGCAAAGAGGCAGGGATCCTGTAAGGAGGGAAACTGTGTATTCACAGAAAATGCTTTTTGAGAAAGATCAAGAAATTATGGTGTAGAAAAATGGGCAACACAGCTCCTTCCAGAGGAGAAGTGAGCTCCAAAGATGGCACAAGAAATGGATTTCTTTTCTTTCTTTCTTTCTTTCTTTCTTTCTTTCTTTCTTTCTTTCTTTCTTTCTTTCTTTCTTTCTTTCTTTCTTTCTTTTTTTTGTGCTGGGGATTGAACTCACAATCTCACATTTGCCAAGCAGGCACTTACACCGCTGAGCTAAACCCCTGGCCCAAGAAATGGATTTCTGCAAATGAAAGGGGCTTCTGATTTCAGGGCCACCATTTCCATGAGTTCTCCTGGACGATCGTATGGGGCTGAGCCGAAAGACAGATTTTGGCACCCCCGGAGTTATCGTTTACTTGGGAATCCGACGGTATCTACCATTACTGGAGCCCTTCTGCTGAAAAGCTTAGATAGTTAGATAGATTCAAGGAAGGAAACTGCTTTTTGGATGTGCTGTGATAAAAGACCGCAAACACTCAAGGCTATTTTGATTCATCTTTCTTTATGCCATTGCACTCAAAAACTATCTTCCTGCCTCAACAGTTTATGTCCCTGTGCTTGGGGAAACGAGTTTCATAAAGAAGCATAACTGCTGTGCATAAACAGGGAAACCCTGTCCTGACATTGAAATTCTCTTTTGGAAGGTGGACTGTCGCAGTGTTGAGTGACAGTGGGAGAAGCAGAGCACGGACCGTCGCAGGGGTATAGGGCATACAGCTGGCGGAGGGTTGGTCCCTCTAGAGCGCACGGTTTCTCCTCACAGTTACTCAGCAGGGAGCTAGCTCAACATCCCATGGTTTCTTTTGTATGAGAAGCTCAATCATAACTTAGTTAAAGTATAAAATGCAGGCAGAGTTTTTGGAGTAGGGGGAAGAACCCAGGGGAAGGAGGGGAGAGCAATTAAAGGGGGTGGGAAGTGGACTGGGAATGATACCTGTATCTATCACACACACGCACACACACACACACATTCCTCAAATTAATGTAAACATCATTCTTATGGCTTGCATCTAGATGTCTCCCCAAAGCCTCTTGTACTCATAAGGGATTAAGGTTGCCTGGTACCGGATTAGTCCACTAACTAGTTCGGCACGGTGTTGTGCATGGCTGGAATGATGTACTGAAGACTGAAGCCCCATCTGGGTGGAGGGGCACCAGCCAATAGGGCTGTAGCGTGGAGAGAATAGAAGGGAAAGGGAGGTTTGATGCTGCTGCTGCTGCTTCTTGCCTACCCTGCTACGGACTCTTGCCCCTCTGCCACGCTGCCCTGCCTTGGAGCCAGCTGATCATGGACTGAAACCTCCACACACTGTGAGCTAAATAAACCTTTTTTCCTTAGAACTGTGGGTGCCTGGCATTTTGTCCCAGCAATGAGAATAACTAGGACAATCATGTCTTGCAAACATATGCCAATGAAAGGTTTTTAAAAAGGAAAAGGAAAAGTGAGCTTTCCTGGAGGCAAGTCTATTTCAGTCAAGTGCTCTGAATTCGGATCTTGTAGTGCCGGGCTTGGCATGCCCAGGTCTCAATGGAGTCCCATGCAGGTCTTGCTTGTGCGGCAGCTTTGGGACCTGGCTGATGTTGGTCATTAACACGTCTCTGTCCCCTCTGGTCCCAGGTTTCACTGTCACTTGCCCAAATGACTCAAATTCAGGGCCCTGAAGGCTATAATTCCTGTGATCCAGAACCTTCCCTGTGTCTTGTATTAGAAGTCACTGATCCCTTTTAGCCTAATCTTTAAAAATTATTTTCCTTTTAAACTCAAGGCCTTTGCCCTGAGCTGTATCCCCAGATTTTTATTTTTTATTTTTAAATTTTGAGGCAGGGTCTTACTGAGTTGTTAAGTTGTCCAGGCTGGACGCAAACTAGTGATGTTTCTGCCTCAGCCTCCCAGAGTGAAGGGATTACCACCACACTCAGCTTTATTTCTATTCTTTCTATTTTTCCTGGTACCTGGAATCAAACTCAGGACCTTGTGCTTGCCAGGCAGGTGCTTATGCCTCTGAGCTGTATTCCCAGCCCTTTCTTTCTTGCATGAGGTTTACCATTCCTCGGGCGCAGAGGAGATGGAGAGGTTGACAGTTCATCCGCTGCATTATCCTCTGGTTTCCAGTAGCCACTGTTTTAGGACTGCTTTTCATGGACAACAACTGTGAACTGAAGCATGAAACTAATGTGGACATAGGACAGGGAGGGAAATCTTTAAAAGTTTCAACACTGCTTGACAGTCTTGTTCTTACTGACCTTAATTTGTTCAAGTCAAAAATGTGTATAAAATACATTTGTGGTGCTTGTTTTCAGGATTAAATTTTTATATATTTAAAATCTCTAGCACAAAGCTGCTTTGGCATAATCTTTTAAAAATATGGCAAAGAGCACACATCCTTTAAACCACATAAATAATCAATCAGACCCCAAGTTGCTGTGAAACAGTGACCAGCAAAAATGTTCCACTGAGGGGCAATGACATTAATTTCTCAAACTCATGACACTATTTTAATATAGCCTGGTTCTACTGGCTTGTCCTGCACCATGGAATTATAACTTTGTATTTTATTGTTATCACAGGTACCACTGCATCCCTTGTTCCATTCTGCTAAGACAGCAATGGGCTTTAGGAGACTTGAGCTATCTTAGAAAGGACAAATACAAATAGAGCTATGCACAGCCTTGAAGAAGCCCAGGAGTTGGCACGGGACTGAGGTGAAGGAACTCAGGAGGAAGCCGTCAACTCTCAGGGGTCAGCTATCATTCTCCAAACACACAGCACTCTTCCTGAGTTGGTAAATGACGGTGGATAGATTGCCATATTTTTCTTTCTGATTCTTACAGAAGGCTGTGTTTCCGGGAGAAGACCTTGTTAGGAGCTGATTTCCTCAGACTCCTGGACTCAATGTCCAAGGGGTGTCTGTGTTTGTTTGCTGTGACGAGCACCCCGCAAACTGCGTGATTTAAGCAGCAGAGTTAGGGGCTCACAATCCCAGAGGCTGAAGGTGTGAGACCTCCGTGATGTTAGGGTTGGCTCCTTCCAAAGCTGTGCAGGAGAATCTGTCCCCTGCTTGTCCCCAGGTTCCAGAGTGCTGTGCCTGGGTGTTTCTTGGCTGCAGGAGCCTCTCTCTGTCCCCTCCCTTTGTGACCCCATAGCACGCCTCCTCCGAGCCGCTCCTGTCCACACTCCCCAGGCATATTGGATCAGGACTCCTAGTCCTCTAGATCCCCTCATTTTAATTATATCTGCAATGACTCAATTTCCAAAGTAGGAGACTTCACATAAATCTGTTTTGAAGAAGGTATCGCGGTTTATATCCAGATGTCTCCCTCAAGCCTCCTGCAATCTAAGCAGAACTTTTGGAAGGCGATTCGATCGTAGGGGAATCACAGCCCACTTGCTTTTAGGAGGTGGGGTCTGGTAGGAAGAATCCAGTCACTGGGGTGTGACCTGGAAGGGTTCACCTCCTCCCGGGCTCCTCCATTTACGCTCTCTGCCTCCTGGACACCTGTCATGCCCCTCCGCCATGCTGTCCTGCCTTGGAGTCGGTGGACTGTGACCTAAAACCGTGAGCCCAGTGACCTCTTCTCCTGGAAGTGCTGGGTCCCGGACACTGTGTCTCAGCAAGTTAGGAAGGTGACTGAGGCAGAGGGGCTCAGACTTCACCCTATCATAGCAATTTCCATTGGGAGTTAAGTCGTAGAAAGACTTCCAAAAGCTCACCAAGGAGAATGACACCCCACTAGCACGTGCTCGCCTTGTGGCCTGAGCTAGCATTTCTTTGACCCCACCTGCGCTCGAATGGTATGAGATTTGCCTTAAGATGGAGGTTCTAAGGCAGCAGGTCCCACGTGGGTCCTGGGAGTCCCAGGGCAAGTGGGTACTGCTGGCCCAGGGACTGACTCAGGAGCGAAGGGCAGAAGAGAAAGCGTGGCCGAAACTGTTCAGATTGGAGCAGGACAACAGGAGGAAGGATGGAGGGGCCTCGGGAGAGCCTGCAGGGTCTCAGCGCTGATGGCTTCCTCGGTGCCCCCTGCTCAGGTAGGGTGGCAGGAACAGCAGCAGGGTCTGTTGTTCCCCCAAACAGGTGAACAGCTTCAGGCACATATGCTAATGACTGCTAAGGAGCCCGCTCTCGGCCTGATTTCTCCATCCATCTCAGGAACATCAATCATTAGCAGATGGATTTCGAGGAGCTGCTTGCTCTCAGCATGGCCACCAGCGGATGAGCTGTGTGCTGAGTTTCAGGGCTGGCATGGGCTGTGTCAGTGGAGCCTGGTCCCCTCAGTGTCAGGAGAGGGGCTGGCTCCAGGGAGGAGGCTGCCAGGGCTGACCCCCCGCACTGCAAAGGTCAGTGTGACCCCTCAGCAGGGGGCAGAGGCGAGACCTTCATCTGTGCTAAGAAGAAGAGTCCTGCTTACTCTTCAGTTGTGGTCACAGCTGTTAATAAAGAGAGAGCACCAAAGGCCGCAGGGACCAGGGACCAGGGACCAGGGACCCAGGGCTGAACAGGGACCCAGTGGTGGTGGTAGGGGTCCCCCACCTCCCAGTTATGGTTCAGATCTAAATGGCCCCCAAGTCTCATGTGCTCACAGGTGGGGCTTTTGGAAAGTGGTTGGCTCATGGGTGGGATACTCATCAGTGGATCAATTTATTGATAAACCGGTAGCTGACTGGACTTCTAGGAGGTGGGGCCTGGTTGGAAGAGACAGGTCACTGTGGTGTGACCCTGACATGGTGTATCCCTGTCCCTGGCTCCTCCCTCTGCCTCTCTCTGCTCTGGGTTGAGCAGTTTTCCTCCCCCAAACCCTTCAACATGCTATCTTTGTCTTGGAGCCAGAAAATCATAGACTCAGCTGTCTGAAACTGCAAACCTAAATAAACCTGTTTTCCTTTAAGTTGTGAGTACTGGGTATTTTGTCATGGCAACAGGAAATCTGACTAATGTGCTCTCTTTCTTTGTAACTCTCTTGTTGCTGTTACCTGCTGCGGAAATGCATTAGTTTGCAGAAAGAACACCACGCTCACACCAAGTGGAAGAAGATTAGGGTGGGCAAAGGTATAAAGTACTTGAGAAATCAGCACTTCTGGAACATACCTGAGGTGCCTCACCCGGACAAGCATCTCTGCAGGTCAGGAGATGGGGCGTTCTTGTGTCCTCTAGGCGAGGAAGACCTGGTCACTGTTGCTGTGAGGAGAAGCTGAATGAATCTCAAAGTCCGCTCCCTTCCAGGTGGGCTCTCAGTGTTTCGATTCACAGACTCCTTCCAGCCCTCCAGTGTTGGGTCACCTGAGATAAAGTTTGTAGGAAGGACTGAGGGGTGCAAGCACCAGGCAGAGCGGAGGTGTCAGAAGGTGAGCAGAAGTTGAAGGAAAAGTAAGGAGAGAGGTGGCGCTGCCTCTGCCTGTCCCATATCCTGGCTTCCGCCCTCTGATCATCAGCTGTCTGTCAGGATGTCTGTCAGGTATGATGACTGTTTATCAAGCCGTGGGGGACAGTGGTCAGATACTAAAGCCGGGAGAATCCAACATGTGAGTTGAAGCACAGAGCCTTAAGCCCTAGGAAAACCTCAAAGACTGTAGCCCTCATATAAACAGCAATATCACAGCTCCTTTGTAGGAACAAGGACCTATGAGATTTTCCTGGAAAAAGTTTTGAGAAATAAAATCACTTCTCTCAAGTGCACCTCCAGGGCCGCATGTAGAGAGTCTGCACTGTGACCACCAGGAATTCCAGGCCAGTTCAGAAAAGAGTCTCAATTGAGGACTATTAATCTTGTAACTCTGGTATTTTGAGCTACACTTTATGTTCTAGTAGGAATGTTCCCTGGACCCATCTTTAGACTTCTCTGCTGGTTGCTTGGCCAGGATGACACCAGCATATCAACATCAGCAAAGCCTGAAGAGTGCTGTTTCTTTGGCCTCCTTCTTCATGGTGGCACCAAGGCTGGTTCACAAGCATGGTGGTTTTAGCGTCTCCTCACCAGGACATAGTTGGGGATCCCTGGGGACATTTTTGGTTGTCAGAAGTGGGCATTGGTGACAAGTGGCGCTAAATATCACACAATGGAGATGTTAGATCCATAACAGAATTATCTGGACTGAAATGTCAGTAGTATCGCAGTTCAGAAAGCTTGCTAAGGAATGTCAGAATATCCAATGTACCCAGTTTTGCTTTTTTTTCAATGAGTAGGAAATTCACTAATAACCCTCGGAGATTTTTCCCCTTTTGGGATCTATCTATCTATCTATCTATCTATCTATCTATCTATCTATCTATCATCTAATCATCTCTCTATATCTAGCTTTAGGAGACATGAAGAGATTTATTGTGTAGAATTTTGACAACACACTCAGAAGCACACAGTTCAATCCCTGGAGGTAGAGAAGGCTACAGTTTATCTATTTAAATGTGTGCCTAGTGGAAGTGTACATTCTAGTCTACGTGTGACACCGAGACTACATGTCTATAATGCTGCATCTTCTCTGAAAGTGACTCAAATAATCCCCAAGTGCCTCAGGTAGAAAACAGGCTGGAGTGGTTACAAACTGAAGAAGGGAGCAGTTCTCGGCTAGGTATCTTAGAGACATGTTGAGCTAGAACTTTGGGGTTTTCAGCTGAGCCAACCAACTTGCAGACAGAGTCTGTGTTCCCTGCATTCGCTGCGGTGGGATATGAGGAAATACAGGCAAACGGGAGACCAAAGCCCTGGTGGATGTGGAATCTGCAGCTTTGTTTTCCAGACACTGAGATCGAATCAAGGCTTTGATGATGTTTCACAGTGCAAATGCCGTGGACAATCGGGGTTACTTCCTCAGAGGGGGGATTTCTTTTTTTTCAATCAGATTTTATGAGTACATTTTAAGTATATATAATGATTACTTACCTCAAAGAGAATTCATACCTGCACATAATATAAGTTGTTTCTTTTGTTCTTCATTCCTCTACCCGAGAGGAGCTTTCTAGTACCAGGAACAATTCTGATAAAAAAACAGTTGCAGAATGTTGGTAGAAATAATCTCAGATGAATGGCCAGTCAACGATACATTCTGGGCAATGACACTGTGAGACAGGACAGCGGCTTGGGAGGCTCACACGAGCCTATCGGGCTCAGGGATATTAAACCTAGTGCTATGCTCTCTCGTCTCTGAGTGAAGCATACACAGCTCACTGCTTGCACAGTGCTGGGCTTCTCTGGGTAATGCATCACCCTGGCAGTCGATGCTCCTCTTGTCACCACGGTGGACACAGGACCTGGGCTTGCAGACATGCGGGCGAGAAGTCCTTTGCTGTGCTGGACGAGGGCATTTTCAGAGCAGGCAAGGAGTGTCACCACCCACTGCGTGGCTCTTCCAAGCGCAAGACACAGAGCACAGTGCTCTGGGACAAGCAGGGGCCTCCCCTGGGCCCAGGGAAGCCAGAAGGGGTCCCGTGGGGCAGGGCTGCAGCGTGGGAGTCACGTGGATGTTTAGGGCACTAAATTAGATCTGAACCCACCTGCATGTCGTCAGCAAGGAAGGTGAGGTTAGTTGAGGGGGGAAATAGTCTGTGGAGCAAAACCAATGTGGAGTTAGCCGAGGCTCCCGCCCACGCCCAGCACTCTCGGAGTTGTTAGCCTGCTACTGCCCAGCCCGTGGAGCTGGAGAAACCCCCGCCAGGCGTGGCCTGAGCTCTGGGACCAGCCCGCATGGCCCCACCACAGAGACCCCGCACTCTGCCCGAGCACCTCAGCGTCATTCTGGGATGCTGGGCTGACAGCTAGGATTCTGCCTTTTCCCCGGGATCTCAGCTGTCGCTGTCAGACTTATTTAGAAAATAAGCCAAATCTGTTTTCTACATTGTGGGGTATGTCCTCTATTTTTCCCCCAAGATGCCATCAGTATTCTGAAATAGCTGCATTGTTCAAGGACCAGATGAAAGCAGCAGTTTGCCAGAATCTGAATTCCCCTTCACAGCGGCCAGCGGCAAGCGCGTGGCATAGCCTTTTGTGAATTCAAAGATATTTTAAAAATAGAACGAGAGTGTTTTCTAGGCAGCTTTAGAGGGGAAATAACTGGAGCTAAAATGACCTGCACATCTTGTGACTAATTCTCTCCTCTTTTCATGTTCTGTGATTGGCATGCGCCACCATTCACATTCCCGAGAGCTGAAGGTCCAGCTGAAAAGGAAAAAGAAAGCAGCCTCAGGACGCCGCCTCTGAGCGCTCCTGACACCGACTTTGCGAGGTTTCTTTCTTCCCCATGGACGGTGAGCCAGGAAGCCAGTGAGGAGATGGAATCTTCCGCCTCCCTCCTTGCTGCTTTAGACAGGGGGACCGAGTGGGCCCATTCGGGAAGCAATTGATCGGTTCTTCAGCCTGACCCTTATCAAACACTCAATTAGCAAACAAGCCTGTTAAACCTGAGCTGGCTCAATTACATTTCCCGGACCATCGCTAAAAACTGAAGTAGCTGTAACTCACTCGGATTTGGAATCTAAGGCAAACAGCAGTGTCAGGACCCCCGGGAGTGTCTGCCTGGTCACCCTGGGGCAGGCGTTTAAAGACATCCTGTGAAAGCCCTGTCTGTGATCCTAGACTCTGCTAAAAGCCACTCTGTCCTGGAACTGTGAGCCTAGCGGTTTAAATCCATCACGAGGTGAGGCGAGAATCCAGGTTTCTGTTTTCCTTGATTTTTTGGAGGGGGGGGTACTGGGGATCGAACTCATAACTGCACACTTTCAAGGCAGGCACTTATGCCGCTGAACTAAATCCCCAGCCCCAATCTCTTTGATTTTTTTGACCTTGAACAACAGGCTTCTCCTGCCTCCGAAATGGAGGCTCCTGGGGATGACCCGGCCTATCCTGCCTGACCGGCTGCAGGCAGGGAGCCGGCCAGCTCAGACTCAGGTGGCACAGCAGCCATGAATGCTCACACCTGCCACTGCGACACAGGCTCTGGTTCTGCTCCTTGGTCCTTGGGCCCCAGTGGCCACTCAACAAGCACTGGCACGTTTTCTGAACCGATGCTTGGCCAGGGTAGTTGAGTAATGCTTCCTGGTGCTGAACTGGAGTGGCCTGTGGGGTGCTCAGAGCTCGCTCCCTGAGTCCACTAATTGGGCCACAGGCCTTGTTGCCTCCTTTTCCTTGGAATCACTGCAGGGAACTCTGGATGCATCCCTGCCTCTGGTTATCTCTCCGCTGTGGGGCTTCTTTCCAAACGGCCTGTGCATTTATCTTAGAAACAAATGTCACCCTGCCTGAAAATCTCAGCACTGAAGCGGGCTCTGTCTCTCCAGGGCCCTGATGCCCGGAAGGCCATGGGTGGCCCTGCTGTGAGGTTAGGGTCCTTCCGGATCAAGGCTGCACAGTCTCTGCTCTGCTGAGCTGAAGGTGGAGCCAGCGCTGTTTCACAAGGACGCAGGAGCAGGAGAGCAGGGAGGCAGAGGAGCTCCCGTCTGTGCCGTGCCGAGAAAGAAGCGGGAAGACTGCTTTTCCTTGTCTGCGATTTTGGCATTGGGATTTAATGCCAATGACATCTGCGGCTCCATAGTTATCATTCAACTCGATTAATTGAGAGAGTGAAAGTCCCTCTTAAGGATAAAATGCACCAACTTTCTCCCTGGTTTTCTTTTGAACTAGCATCAGATTGAGCCACATTCAGCCTCAAAGAGGGCGCCACGTGGTTAAAGATCTTTTATCTTGATTGTTTTTTATTTCCTGAAACTTAGCCTCCTTCTCTCTCCTTCTCTTTCCCTCCTTCTCCCCTCTCTGTTCTTCCCTGTATCTCCCCCCAGACTCTTTCCTGTGATTCCCGCATTCCCTGCCCCCTGGTGCCCACATAACACTGGCAGGTCAGGACCAGACATTATTCGGGGGAATGTAAATCATTACATTCTGATTTGTAACATGAATTTACTTTAAAAAGCATAGATGCCCCCTCCCAGCCTGGGCTCAGCTGTCAGTGTGAAAGGAGCTCATACCTGGCCGAATTTTACTGTATTTGTTATACTGCTTAGTTTTTTTTTTTTTAATTGATCAAACTCCTGGCACCTCTGCAGTATATTTCATCAGTGCTTTCGCTATCAACTGAATATTAGAACTGTTCAGTTGACTGCATACACTAAAATCAATAGAACCTTTGTCTGGGAGAACATTAAATCCCAGTGGAGCAGAATCAGATTTTCCTGTTTTCAGCTTCTTTTAAAATTGCATCTGTTAGGACTCCTGCTGGCTAATCTTGAAGGCAGGAATAAGTGTGGCATTGTAAGATGTTAATAGAAGATCTTGTTTTAGAAGTCTGTGGTGTAGACGAGAGTGTGCATGGCACCACACAGATAATGCGTGTTTTATGCACAGACACGCAACACAGCGCACCATGTGACATGTGTACTACACACATATCTTGCGCCTCTGCAAGTGAAAATACAAATTGGAGCTTCCATACTTAGACCTTCCAGATGCAAACATGACTTAGCTTCTAGCTGGCTCTCTGGCTGTGGATCCTGAAGGCAAATCTGAAAGCACAGATGGTCTCGGGTGCCCTGTCTCAACACACACACTGGTCAGATAACCGAGGCCTTGGGCCATGTCTGGAGGCAGTTTGCGACTTCTCTGTGCCCCTGGGAGGTAAGGAAGGAAGCCATGTAATTTACTTCTGCACCCTAGCAGTGGGCTGTGGGGTGGCATGGACCCCCTCTAAGTGCAATGGTGGCCTCTTACGGTACTGCAGCATCTTTGGGCCTTAGTCTCCAAATGGACCCCAAGTCACCTGCTATGGCTCGGCCAGTGTGCATGGCCCTAAGGTGGCATGAGAAGGGTGATTCCTAAATCATTTATCCCCGAGATCTCAGAAAACTCAGGAGTGAGTGTCTCAGAGGACGCACCAGAGGCAGACATATCTCATAATTTCATTCACTCAATCATTTATCCAAGTAATCGCTGAGTAACCCTGGGGTGATTTGTTGCACATCAGCCAGGTGCTAGGCACTCAACAAGATTCCAGAGGCACCAGGAAACCTACTTGGCATGCAGAGAAAGCCTGTTGGTGGCTGAGAAGTCCACTGTCTGTCAGTGACCTGCCGGAGACCACTGAAACCACAGGGCTTCCTTAAATACAACCGGAAATGAAATAGAATATATTAAACCAGATGCCTCCAAAATATAAATCATTGTGAAGGACTACTCTGTATAATTATATTCAATAAATTGGCTAATACAAAATACACAAATGCCTACAAATCTGAAGCCTATGGTGTATGAATCAAGAAGAAAGCTTGAACGAACTAATAAAAAATAAGAAGGTTGAAGTACTCATTAAGACCAAATCAAGGACCAAATGGCTCCATGACTGGAGAAAATTTAACACGGAGTCTACTTAAATTCTTCCAAATATATGCAATATAATGTCACCACCATAGTGACAGTGAACTCTGGGGCATCACGAGAAAGGAAAGCTACAGACATGTAACTCTGGAGAAAAATAATCTTCTCAACTGGCGTCAGGAAAATGATAGCTTCATGCAAAACAATGAAATAAGACTTTTACGACATACACAAAAAGTCAAGTCAAAATACACTGAACCCTTGAACAGAAAGCATGAACCCATAGGAATCCTACAGTAGAACAAGACATACTCTATGACACTGGTCTCAACACCTCAGGAAACAAAAAAAGAAAATAAGCCAAGGTGGCTCCCTCAGGCTGAAAAGCTTGTGCACCATGTAAAACAAGAGCAGCCACAAAAATGAAAGTTCCCTTGATGTACACAAGGAACTTACATAAACAATAGCTACAAACATCTCATAAAGACAGGCAAAGGATTGGAATGGTCATTTTTCCAAAGTAGACATGCGAATGACCACTAGGGTTTTGAAAGGGTGGTTAACACTTCTAATTATCAGGGAAATCCAAATCCAAACCGGAATGAGCTATCAGCCAACACCTATTAAGAAGGCAATTATCAAGAAGACAAGTGATAATAACTATTGGTGTGAGTGTGGAGAAAGGGAAAACTTTGAACACTGTTGGAGGA